>JARHVA010000195.1:2852500-2867500 GCA_037957365.1 Torreya grandis
CCGCGCACCACTAAAGACCATCAAAGTGGATATTAGTTTAGAAGGAGAGCCAAAGATGGATACTCTACGTTCTTATTAGTCTAATACAAAGTTGGCGTGCATCATAGATCTCCTAAATGAGTTCCAAGATTTATTCCCTATGACTTATTAGTATATGAAAGGCACACACCCATGCCTTGGGAATATGATCATAAATCTAATCGATGGTGTAAGACTAGTCAAAAAAAAACCTTACAAGATGAATCCCAACCTCCATGCTAAGTTCAAAATGGAGATCAACATAATGCTAGCTGTAGTGGTCATTTACCCTATGTAGTATTTTGAGTGGGTGAGCCTAATGGTAATAAGCATAAAAAAGGAAGGGTGCATTCAAATTTCTGTTAATTATAGAATGTTTAATGCCACTTTTGTTAATGACCCCTTCCTGACTCCATTCATTGATGAAGTACTGGAAGGCGTCAAAGGCTGCAATATCTACACCTTCACTAATGGGTTTTCTAGCTATCAATAAGTCCAAATTGAGGAGGGGGACAAACCAAAAACTAGATTTTTGATTGAATGGGGATATTTTGCTTATAATGTGATGCATTTTGGACTCAATAATTCACCAACCATGTTCTCTATAGTGGTGATCACCATATTTAAAGACTTCATCCATAGGTTCCTCTAAGTTTATGTAGATGATTAGATGGTGTATGGCCTTGTCAAGGACCATTATGATAAATTGTACCTAATGTTTAAGAGGTGCAGGTAGTTTTAGATATCCCTAAACCTAAAAAATTATGTCTTTGTAACACTTATTAGAACCTTGCTTGGGCACATCATCTATAAGGATGGTTTACTTATTGATCTAGTGAAGATCACCATTGTCAATTAGATCTAGACTCTTTCTACACAAAAATACATTCATGCCTTTCTTAGACATTGTGGATATTATAAAAAAATCATAAGGAGTTATGTGAAGACAGTGACACCATTGGAATATCTCTTACACAATAATAGCCTGTTCTATTAGGGAGGAGCACAAAAAGATGCCTTTGAGACCCTAAAGCTCAGATTGGCTAGTGCACCTATTATAAAGTTCCATAATTAGACAAAACCTTTTCATGTACATGTCAATAATTCTAGATCTATGATTGACACCATTTTGGTGAAACCTGGAGAAGGTAATATGAATCAGCCTATCTCATTTGCCAACATAAAATTGACCCCAATATAGTAGAATTACATAATGATAGAGTGTGAGGCAATTTCTATGGTCTATGCCTTGTAAATATTCAAACAATACTTATTGACAACCCCATTCATCTTTTATACTGATCACGAGGTGCTCAATTACCTCGTGAACAAGACTATTTTACACCAGTGCATATACAAATGGATAGTTCTATTCTAGGAATTCTAGTTCTCCATCGTTGCTAATCTTGAAAAGAAACATTTGGGGCCAAACCATTTTTGCTACATAGATTCTAGTGATGCGGTGGTACCTATTAAGGATGACATGTCAGATGCACAATTTTAAAAATTCTAACACATCCCCAATGATTTGGTGGATATCACCACCTTTCTAACATCTAGATTTATACCCCAAACTATGACAAATAAGGAGAAAAAACAACTAGCCATTCATGTCACCCCATTTTAGCTCATTAGAAGAGAAATATATAAACTAAGTAGACATGAAGTGTTGCATCGATGTGTCATGGAGCATGAAAGGGACTCCATCCTTCATGAGGATCATGAGGGGTTAGTAGGAGGCCATTATGCAGGTGGCATAACAACATGCAAGGTATTACAGTCAAGCTTGTGGTGGCTAAGTTTTTTATTAGATGTAAATAACTATGCCAAGGCATGTGACATATACCAATGTAGAAGGAAGCCCAACCACCAAGAAGGGATGCCCCTCATCCCCATTCTTGCCCAGGCACCATTCGATAAATGGGCCATTAATTTTTTTGGGATAATAACTCTTGTAGCATGATATACAGGTGCAAAGTATATTTTGGTGGCTATGGATTATTTCACTAAGTGGGCCAAAGCCACACTGATAAAAGACTACATTGTCACCATAGCCACATGCTTTATGAAGGGATTATTATCACTCATGAAATTATTCATTTCCTTCTTTATAATCATAAGGTAAGAATGATTATGAATCTAGATATAAGTAAAGCATATTATCAGGTAAATTAGAGGTTACTGATCAAAGCTTTGGTTAATTTTGGCTTTGACATGAGGTGGTGTAATTGGGTTTTTAGAAATATTACTAGCCCTAGGTTTTAAATTTTGGTGAATGGGGAATCATCTAAGTTCTTTCAAACTTCTAAGGGGATGTGCCAATGGGATCCTCTATCCCCTTTATTTTTCATCTTAATGATGAAATCCTTTGGTTAGTCAATTTTGGGATCCCTAAAAGAAGGTAGGTTACATGGCCTCTAAGTCGCTGATGTTTTGGAGTGTTTCACTCATCAACAATTCATAGATAACACCATCATTTTTGGCATAGCTTCAGTTCTTAAGGTTCACTCTTATAAACAAATTATGCTTAATTATGAGGTAACCTTGGGACAACTGATCAATGATACCAAGTCTAAGGTTTTGGTTTTTAAATGTTGATAATCCTTCTCAAAAGATCATTACGAACATCCTCAAATTTAATATTGGCTTGTTACTAGATAAGTACTTGGGGGTTCCTTTGTTTGGATGTGTTGGTAAAGTAGGGCACTGAGATTGTTTGATCAAGTCCTTCTATTCTAGACTAGAGGCATGGAATGGAAAGTGGTTATCCTTTTCTGGAAGGATTATTCTCATTAAATCAATCCTCAGTTCTCTCCTAATTTAAATCATGTTTATCTTGTCTCCCCCTATCTCTTTGATCACAGAGATCAATGGTATTATAAATTAATTCCTCTGGTAAGGGAACATCAGAGAAAAATAAAGTCTCATTAGTGACATGGGAGAATATTTTCCTCCCTCAAGCTAGTGATGGGGATGGATCAAGATAATGTCTTCCCACAACCTTATTTTGAGGGCTAAGTTGGTCTAGGGTATGATCTCCCAACATTGATCTCTTCAAAATAAACTACTACAATATAAGTACTTTGTGGAGATTGATAATACCAACATTCTTATCATTCATAACCCTCCCAAGGGCTTGCATGTGTGGAATTTCATTCTCAAGTGCTATCATATTATCAAAGATCATGTCTCATGTACTATCAATATTGGGTGAAAGGTGGATTTTTAGGAGGACTCCTAGAATGGCCATAAGCTGATCTAGGAGGTATAGGGCTTGGAGAATGCAAAGATTTTTTGGACTTCTATTTGGGGGCATAGGGTGTGTGACTATATATCACCTTTCCCTTCAGTGATAATGATTAAATTTAATTAGAAGAACCTAAAGGATGTTCCATTCTTAAACTCTTAGAAATAGATGTTGGAGGGTATCCTATAAAAAAAAAAGGTTTGTATTAACTCTAAATAAGATGTCATTTAGTGGATTAGAGCTAAGTATGGTATTTATTTTATCAATTTAGTATATAAAATTACATAGTGTGAGGATTCCTACCTTGCCTAGGCCAAGGTTTCCCATTGGAATAAAGTTAGTTATCCCAAGGCAAGTTCATTTACTTTATTGAATACTGAAAGTAGGATTCTCACCTCAGATCAACTTTGAAAATTGGCATTGAAGGACCTTATCATTATCATATTTGTTTCTTTATTGAGGATTATGCCAATCATCTCCTTTTTGATTACCCCTTTGTAGCTCATTGTTAGAATTGGTATTGTGCAAAGTTGTGCTTGAGTTGGGCTTGCCCAAGTTCCTTTATGTGAATAATTTCATCTTGGTTGGATGGGCCTACAAATTCCACCTTTGCTAACCTATGGGAGGTGATCCCTATTATCCTAATTTGGACCCTACAGAAAGAACAAAACCCAAAAAAATTAGAGGTTAATATAAGTTAGTTGGAAGAAGTGATTCCTAGAGTAGAAGTGTTTGTCTTAAATTGGCTCTTCCTATTTTAAGAATGGGCTTTTATCTAGATAGAACATGCAAATCCTCATCAATTGGCCACTTTTAAAGTCATCCCCCGTTAATAGGTCTAGCATATCTAGTAAAAAGGATCATAAGAAGGCTAATTCAGTTTGGATTCCTTTGACCCTAGGTTTTTTCAAGTTTAATTTTGATGGGGATGCATGAGGTAATTCTTGAGCCTCTAGAGTGGGGTGTGCAATTAAATATTTTGTAAAGTACCTAATTTAGGATGCTCCATTCAAATTTAGTTAGTGGGACCAATAATTAATCCAAATCTGAATCTCTTGCCTTGGGGGTAGAGTTAGTCAATCAATGCGTCATTGAGAATGTGATCTTTGAAGGTGATTCCATGGTTTTTATCCAAACCTTATAGAATAGGAAGACATTTAATTGGCATATTAAGAATATCCTTGATCATGTATGGGACATGTTGAATTCCATTTCTACCTGGGAGGCTTCACGTAATTATAGAGAGGCTAATTCAGTTGCATATTTCTTGGCCAACCAAGGCATCTCATAGGTGGAGGAGAAAACCATTGACAATTCATGATAAGTTTGGCCAGAGGCCCCCGGGCTTTGACATAAACATTGATATTTGTTATATCTATACTTGATTGATTGAGGTTCTAAAGGAAGATGGGTTGTAATCATTTTAGGACATGCCTTTCCTTGATGCTTGATTAACCATACACATAAGTGGTATAGGTTGAAGGGTATTTTATTGAGTTCTAGTCACTTTATTGGCTAGTTTTCACTCACATCTTCGTTATTGGTTCCTTCTAAAGGAGATGAACCTAGTTTACTAATAGAGTGCATCATACAACTAGCCATCAGTGAGCCTTTAATTAGGGTAGGTGTGGATAAAAGGGACACACCATTCGATGGAAGTGTGAGTGAGGACATAATCAAAAAGGTTTTCATTATCTAGTTGGGGTAAGCCAAGGAAATTATTAGAATTATGTTTTTTGAGACTCCTTTGCATGTCAAGGTGAATTTAGGCATTATCTCCCTCTTCATTACCAATTTTTTATTGGCATCAGATGAGAAGGTTTTGGTCAAGGAGGTGGTGGAAATATTTTTTAAACCATGCTTTAGGGTTGGATAGATCGAGGCCATTGATGACTTTCTAACCAAGAGCCAAACCTCCTTTCCTATCTCAATTGTGGAAAATTTTGGGTTAATTCATCTTTCAATTTTCTATAAACTTA
This sequence comes from Torreya grandis, assembly GCA_037957365.1. Taxonomy (NCBI): domain Eukaryota; kingdom Viridiplantae; phylum Streptophyta; class Pinopsida; order Cupressales; family Taxaceae; genus Torreya; species Torreya grandis. The sequence goes on from JARHVA010000195.1 coordinate 2,857,745, forward strand.
AGGAGTACTTGTGCATGGCCTTATCTATTATGGATAATTTTTAGGGTCTCATTCATTCCCCTGTACTATTTGGCATGTTGATGGATAGTCTAGATGTGGCTTCTTTGAGGACTCCTCTCCCCTCTGTCTACCATTTTGGGTCTATGGTGCTCGTCTTGGGTCCTTATTGTGGTTCATTTTCTAAAAATGTTATATTAGGTTAGCCAATTAATTCCACCCTTATAAGGTCCTTAGGGATTAGCTCCAAGGTTGATACTCCTCCTAGATGGGCTATTTTAGCTATTATGCATGCATGCTTGGACTTTGTTATGAGGTCCCTAAGTATGGGAGGTGTTATGTTGGGTGCAAGAGGTAGGTGTTCCTAATGATCACAGTATGGAGGAAGTAGGTGTTTTAGACTCAATAGATGCTAGACAATTATCAACTCAAATTCAGGAGATAAATTCTGAGCTTGTACCCTAAGCTTTCTACTTTCTCTCATATGTTCTATGTTTGTTGTTATATCAAGTATGTAATAGTTTTTTGGTCATTAACCTTGTTAGATTATTATTTTTGTCATCTTGAGCTTTTTTATGTACTCCTTGGGGATGTTTATTCTCCCCTTGGTAGAACTGAAGTAGTTTAGATAGGTTTTGGTAATATTTTTCCCTCATGATTTTTTCATTTGAGACAAATGAATTATATTTTGGATCAATTATTATTATGGGTGAGGGACCTTTAAGCCCTCAACAACAACAACAACAACAACAACAATTTCTCCTAATTTTATAAAAACTTTATACAAATATATAACAATCCCATTCATTTAAATGACTGGAACAAATAATAAAAATGCATAAAACTATTATGAAAGGGTGGTTAAGAAAACTTACATATAATAACAATCTAAAGAATATGGATATAATATTTTTATAACATATAATTTGTTTTTAACATAATTTGAATGTGAATTTATTACTTCTTAAAATTACCTATTTATCATTATATTAATATTTCATAAATAAAATTAAAAATAAAATATAATTATAAAAACAATAAAATTGTATCAAAAAATCAATTCAACTCTTTAATAATTTTAAATTAATTTTTACTTATAAAAATTAAAGAAAACAAAAAAATGAAAACAAATATTAATATGGAAAAGAGACAAACAAAAATTAATAAATAGACTATTAAAATGATAGAAAAAAAATTAAACAAGAATGGTTAAAAAAAATTCTACCCAAATCATTTTGTACAATGGAGTAAGGGCTATATTCCCTTAGTTTTATGTATAAAAAATTATAATTAGATAAACTTATTAATTTTGTTTTTGTTGAATAATATATAACTTTTGTAAAAAATAAATTTATAATTAATTAGTTTTTACGTAAAGATATGGATTAGTATTGAAAAATAAATAGTTTGTAATTACTAATCCAAATTCTGTTTTCATGAAGTCTATTAAACCTATGTGAATCAAGTAAAACACAAACCCATTCCATATCCCACTTTAAAAAATACTTCTCAATTAATCCAAACATATAAGATTATATCAAATTTTCTTCTAATAATCCTGTTTTATAATGACTTTTCCAAACACCACAATAATAAAAGACCCCTGGACTATGGTGTAACGAATAAACAAATGCGTTTATAATGGAGCAATCAGAGAAAATGAACATATATATCCTTAAAAACAAATAAATGAGCAGGAAAGGTGCCCTACACTTTTCATCTTATCTTTCTATGACAAGGTTGAACCCAGATTACCTAGTTATCAGAAAGAGCGGGAGGGCATAACAGCACAAAAGATTCACGATTTCTTTGCCAAACAAAATTAATAAAAATTTGGTGCATCAGAATTCAATCAATAAGTCCATCAAATTAATAAGTCCAAATTAGTCACTCAATTAGTCATTTGGTTAAACCAGAAGCTTGGAAGAAAACATTTATTTAGTGAAGATTTAAACAAAGAAAATGAACATCTCAATTAGGCATTTGGTGCGCCGAGATTTGGTGAAACCAGAAGCCTGGAAGAGAACATTTATTTAGCGGAGATTTAAATAAGGAAAATTCACACCTAATTTAAGAGAACAGAATAGTAAATGAATAGTTTTTCAGCGGATTTAAGTTTCAAGGTTGACTGCAGGCGGAATACTTTGGATGTTACGAAATACATTGTGCGGGTCGACTCTGGTTTTCACCTGCACAAGACGCTCAAAGTTATTTAAAAAGTATTTCTTCCCCCATTGGCTTGCCTCAGCTACGAGGGACGCCGAGGTGCTGTTTGAAAACCTTCCCAGATCGAGGTCTATGATATTCACATACGCAGCTCGGGGATTCTTGGACACGTAGGGTTCCATGTACGCGTACAATTCCCTCAGCCACCCAATATATTTCTCATTATTACCCTTGTTATCGTTCCAGCTCACATAATACAGTATATCAAACAGGTTCCCCGCCCGGTGAGGGAACGGAATGTAATCCCACGGAATTTCTCCCATTTTGCCTCCGTAAGGATACATCATTACAGACCCATCTGGTTGTTGTTGCAGGATTTTACAGGCTCCAAGAAGGGCCGTCTTGGGGATGGGTTTTCTGACGTAGTCAGACTTTCCATAGAAGTAGGATTTATTGGAGTTGTATCTCTCACGGAGGCTCGTTATGTTGGGGCCCAGGCCGGAGAAAAATAAGGCCGCTTCTATCCACTTCATTTCCTTGCAGTCCTCAGTTTTAATTCCCAGGTCTGGAAAAGAGGAAGCAATAGATTTTAGCATTTCCGTTCTGGGACCGAGGTACATCCCGTTAAACGTGGCGGAGATTGTAGTTTTATTCGGCGCCGCCAAGGTAACGGAGAGGTAAAAATCCTTCTCCAGATTTGGCGCTACCGTCTGCCACTCGTACAGGAGGTCTGTCACGTTGTGGAGGCCGAGTCTGGTGACGCTGAATATGGTGACAGTGGGCGGGACTGTAAGCAGCTTAATCTGCCACGCCACCACAATTCCCCAGCTCCCTCCGCCGCCGCCACGCAGGGCCCAGAAAAAGTCTTCACCCATGGTTTTTCTGTTAAGCAGCCTTCCCTCGGCGTCCACCACCTCCGCGTCGACCACGTTGTCTGCTGCCAGACCATATTTCCTGGAGAGGATACCCTCGCCACCGCCGCTGATGTGACCGCCGATGCCTATCGTGGGGCACAACCCAGCGGAGAAGCCGTAGCCCCCAGTCGCCCGTGCAATGGTATAATATATTTCTCCCAATCTCGCGCCAGCCTCAACCCACGCCGTTGTGGTCTCCACTTGGAGTCTAACGGCGTTTAGGTTCATGAGGTCTATGATGGCGAAGGGGGGTGGGGGTTGGGCCGTGTAGGAGGTGCCCTCGAAGCTGTGCCCGCCGCTGCGCACGCGGATTTCGAAGCCCGCTTCTCGGCAGCATGCCACCGCCGCCTGCACTTCCTGGTTCATCCCCGGTATAATAATAAAGGCAGGCTTGGGTACGTTGGAACCCGCGTATCTGAGGTTTTGTATTGAGAAGTTTAGCAGGCTGTCGAAGTTTGTTGAATGGGAGGTGGAGACATTCTTGACACCCTTTGCGGCGAGACAACTTAGAAGAGCCTGTTCAGAGGCTGCCATTGTTGTGGTGAAGAGGAGGATTAAGAGAAGTAAGCTCATTATACAAACTATGGACTTTGCAGAAGCCATTCTGTATGGCGATGGAACGACCAGTAAAGATATAACGTTATATTTATAGGCTTATAATTACAACTTTTTTCTCAAATCAAATACCAATCACAAAAAGGTCGATGTAGTATAGTTTACGTATAGTTTACACTTTACAAATAACATATGTACACGTAGAAATTTGATAAATTCGATTACTGATCGAAATAGAATGCTATCTTAGTCAATGGGACTTACAACACGGCTCGGCAAAGGCAATGCAAACAAGTTTTAAGATGATTACATGACTGACACTCTACAAAAATTAAAACAATATTGTGTAACTATTATTATATACATGTTGTAAATTAATAAAGAAGTCATAAGGAACGAAAGTTTTCAAATTTGAACGATTGTTAGAAATTTGATAAAATGGATTACTGATTCAAATAGAAAACTATCTTAGTCAATGATACAACAAAACTTGGCAATGCAAACATGTTTTAAAATGATTACACCATTGATTCTTTACATTTAAACTAAAATAATATTGTGCCATACTTATTATATATAAGTTGTAAATTAGTAAATGAGTTATAAGGTATGAAAGTCTTCAAATTTGAATGACATTTAAAGTACAATATAAATAATATGTTTTCAATAAACTTATGGAATATCAAGTCTTTATAGGATAGTATTTGTTAATATAAATTTCTCGTTGATAGAATAAGTTGATTGGTTTTAAATGCTTTATTTGAATATTGTTAAGAGTAATTTGTAGCATCAGTACCATGAATATAGTTTTATGAATAAATAAATGTTGGAAATAACAATGATAGATCAATATAAATGTTTGATGTTTGATAAATTTTACTACAAGAAAGTTGGTCATTTTTCAAATGATAAACAAAACTAATCTAAAATGAATATTAAAAATGATGCCATGTTACTTGAAAGAGTTTTGATATAAAAACTTAAATGGGAAAGGAGGGTAGCAAAATAAAACGGAGTTTATATTTCGTAGTAGCCAGCACTTTTTTAATTACAAAAAAACCAATAAATATTGAATTCACATTATATGACATATCTTTACATCTTGTACTTGTATAAATTTGATAAATGTATTAGTGATAGAAATAGAAAACAATCTTACAAAAACTAAAACCATATTGCATAACTCTTAGCAATGTAAACAAGTTTTATGATGATAACACCATTGATATTTATAAAATCAAAAACCATATCATATAACTTTGATTATATACAAGTTGTAAAACAAGCACTTGCCTCAAAAGTGCAACTTATGCTGGAAGGATGTAATTTTATATTTTGGTAAAGTTAGGCTTTGAATAAAAAAAAACATAAATTGAAAGTTGTACTATTAATAATATCTTGATTAGTGATTCATATAGTTTATGTATTAGTAATTACGAAAATGTAAAAATAATTACTGATGTAATTAGTTGTTTCATAAACAACTAATATTAGTCGGTGGTTGAGTAGGTTGTACTCACCCACGTAAATAGGTTTAGGAGTTATACTTGTTTCTTAAATAATAGGAACTAGTTAATCTATATAATTTTTTCTCTCGTATGATTTAATGAGCATGCAAAATATTATAAGTGATTAAAATTTGTCTGTACTATTAATCCTCTGTTCGGTTCTTTGAATACGCATCAGTGGTATCAGGGCTTTAATATTCCATGGAAAAATAAAATCAAAGAATGAATGGATTGAGCAGGCTGTTGTGAGGTTGTGGACTGGATCGATGTACTATACGTTGATGGTCTCTTTTCTATTGTTCTCTACCAGATGCGAATTTGTGAGAAATCAATTATCTTGCATCGATCATTCATATGTACATTGGTGTCTTTGATTTGTTCTTGGGTCTATCATCTACTATTTGCCAAATCTGTTGTGCATCGCCATATTTTTTCCTGCCCAATGTCTGACTAGATAATACAAAGATCTCAATGTGAGCGCCTTTACACCATCTCACCACTATACCATGACCATTCCTTCTCCACATCGCTATTATAGATTTGAATTCATTCACATATCCAATGACCAGTGCAAGCATCTAATATGGATTTGGTCATTCCATATCTACATTGCCACATGGAATTAGATTATAGATTGATTCATCCACACCTATCAAATTTGTCTGCACATATATGGAGCTCTAATTACATGAAGGACTTATTTGCTACGAACGGCTCATGCTCCAACCTTTCCATCATTTAGCCACGTCTCATTATTGGCATCTTCACCACGGGAATAGATTACAACTATCAGACGTAAGATTTCTGATGATATGCATAGTTTGACGTTTCAAATAAAAAGTCAATAATCTACATCATTCAGCTAAGGAAAGCCTCAACGTTGCTTCACATTAGTAGCAAAGAAGATCTCTATTTTATTTTTAAATGTCCTCCTGAGCACATGCAGACCCATCCACTTGTAAGTTCATGATTTCCAGCATGCATGTTTTCTTCTTGAAATCGCTCTCTATTCTAGAATAAAGAATCATCATCTACGCAGTTTTAGAAAAGTAAGTCAGTTTTTATATTCTCTATCATTCTTTGTTGATCAATGGAGACATCAGTAGCACAAGTAGATAAATTCAATGGAATTAACTTTTATACATGAAAGGTGAAGATTCAAATGCAACTAATGAATAAGAATCTTTAGGCAATAGTTAATGGAAAAGAGAAAGAGGCTATATATGCTAACAAGTTATTAGAATGACAATCTAGAGATGATAAGGCCTAATCCATAATAGAGCTTGTAATGTTTGATTATGAGATTCATCATGTAGATCTCTAAAAGCCATCTGGAGAAATTTGGGAACTTTTAAATAAAACCTTTGGTGGAAAAGTTGTGAATGCTAAGTTCTCATTAAAATTACAATTGTTCAAATTTAAGATGAATGATGGTGTAAGTATGTCTAGTCACATAAATAAATTGAGGTCTCTTATGAGACAACTATTAGAGGTGGAAGCAGAAGTTGATAAATAAGATGCAAAAGTTATCCTATTAAATAGCTTGTCTCTGAAATATAGCAATGTTGTATTTACCCTTGGTCAGATGCCTACACACACTCTAGATGATATGATATCTACGCTTTTAGTTGAAGAGAAGAGAACCAAAGAATATGAAGAAGAAGAAAAGGCTTTGTACATCAAAAAGAATCATAAGAATTTATTCAAAAATGAAGGAGAAATTGAATGTTACTACTATAAGAAAAAGGGACATACTTTAGAGCTTGAGCTAGAGATGTGCTTAGTGGAAAACTTAGTAATGAAGCCAATATAGTCATAGAAGAAGGCTTAGAGGAATAATATGAAATAGCACAAGAAGAATGTAGATAAGCTTTTGACAATTTTTATACTAAACAAGTAATTGGAGGATTGAGGATACACAGAAGATGGAGGTCTTTCAGTGACCTCTCATTAGTTACCAATGACGGGGTCACACCAATGATTTGGTGACTTGTGTGTGCTTGAATAAGAACAGAATATCATTCATGTTCACTTGTGTGGTGTTATTTTTTTAGTTATGTGTTTTCATTTCAGATTTTAGTGTGGTGTGAATAAATCAAAACTTCACATTATGGGGGGCGAGGTGGAGGGGCAGTAGAACATGACATAATGTTCCATTTCTAGTTTCTATGTGTAAAGCATAATGTTCTATTTTATTATATAATATCCTAAAGTGAAAATGCGATTTGAATTGATAGATGTACTTTACACATCATGATGTGGTTGTTGGTAAACCACTCAAAAACCATCATCTGGTTTATGTTAAACTAATGGAAAACCACCACTCTCTATTTCAGGTTAGCCGTATGAAAACTATTATGTCTTGGTTTGTGATGAACCAATAGAAAATCACCTAATCATGAAAGTAGGTACAGTACAGGTTAGATGTTTTCCCCATCTTCGCACTAAGGGGTGAATGTTAGGAATATCTTGGTTAGTACTTCATATAGTTTATATATTAGTAATTATGAAAATTTAAAAGTAATTAATAATATAGTTAGTTTTTTTTATAAATAACTAATATTAGTCGGTGGTTGAGTAGGTTATACTCACCCACACAAATAGGATTAGGAGTTATACTTGTTTCATAAATAATAGAAACAAGTTAGTCTTTATAATTGTAACTCTTGTATGATTTAATGAGCATGAAAAATATTATGTGTGATTAAAATTTTTCTATACTATTAATCCTCAATTTGGCTCTTTGAATACACATCATGTACCTCACTTGAAATCCATGATCATTTACCATGTTTCACCTTTTGTACAAGAAGCATTAAGCAATAATGATTTGATTTTTTTGGTGGAGGTGATAGTGGAAATTTTGGTGGTATATTCCTTAATAAAACATGAAAATGCATTGTGCCAGGATCATTATGAGATTGAACAATGATGAAGTGGTGGGGAAGGGCAAGGCCATATAAAACATGAAATTAATTAATGTTTTCAAGGTAAACTATGTAGAATGGTGATGGGAAATGATAGTGTGAGATTAACAACTCTTCATATATACAATGACAACAATAAATATATATTTAATAGGGAGTAAACATAAAAAGTGTTTTTAACCAACAAGATAGAATTTTTAAATTTTATATATATATATATATATATATATATATATATATATATAATTGTTAGTATTATAAAATTATATATATATATATATATATATATATATATATATATATATATATATATATATATATATATATAATTGTTAGTATTATAAAATTATATACTATTAATATGTTATATTGTATAATTATATTATACTATAATATAATAAATTATAATATATTTTACAATATAATATGATATTAGAATAATATATTGATACCATAAATATATTTATAATATTATAATAATTCACCACTTTAGACTTCTCACCTTCTAGCCTCTTTCTCCATTAGCTACAATGGTTGTGTGCTAATGTGGCTCCCTTTTTTGTGATTATTACCAAAATATATGAGGAAAAATGTCATTTGGGTAATGCCTAAAACATACACTAGTCAAATATTACAATGAGTATAGTTAAGGTTTTCTGGTGGATAGGGCTTCTTCAGCTCTAATGATGATGATTCCCAAATCCAGTTGTGATGGAGAAGATGTTTCACCTACTAGCATCTATACCAACAATATTTTATTAGTGTTTAAAATGATTGTTGACCATTGGTAGAAAAGGTGGTTGTGCCCCATGTTCTTTCTCATGAGCCAAGCAAAATAAAGGAGGTTATAGGCAAGGGAAAAATATTGTCGAAGAATGAAACTAGTTATGCAGTAGAGGACAAAAACCAACATGTTAGAGTAGGGTCAAAGACTATAGATGCATGGATACCCTCTTATGTTTAGGCTATTAAAAAGGGAGTTTAATCCTTTAATGATCACAAAATTAAATGTCTCTATTTAGCTAGAAAAGGACTTTGAGGTTATTCTAGAAAGGGAGGAATAGCTATCATCTAGGGGTATGATCTTCCATTTTTTGGGGCTATGACCAACCCTTCTAGATATCCATGGGTGGATTTCTTGGAATTGGCAAGATTTAATAGAAGGTAAGATTTAAATTTGTCCCTTTGCCAATGGAATTTTAATTGTATTTTTTTATTTTTTAAAGATAAAATAGTTATTTTTAATGAATGTTTGTGGAGTTGGGGGATCAGTATGATTATATAGTATTGTTATTTTATATTATATAATTATATTATACTATAATATAATAATATATTATCTAATATAATATATTATAATTTTATTTAATACACACACACACACACACACACACACACACACACACACACACACACACACACACACACACACACACACACACACACACACACACACTCACACACACACACACACACACACACACACACACACACACACACACACACACACACACACACACACACACACACACACACACACACCACTTTGGGCTTCTCACTCTATAGCATTTTTTCCATTGACTAAGGTGTTTGTCATCTAATGTGAGTCCCCTTTCTTTGTGATTATTACCAAAATACATATGAGGAAAAATGTCATTTGGGTAATGTATAAAATATGAACCATTAAAA
>JARHVA010000195.1:2872500-2925000 GCA_037957365.1 Torreya grandis
AGGAAGTTGTGAATGCATTGAAATATGTATTAAGGATGTTTGGATCAAAAGGATTTGTGGGAAGGGAAATATTTAGTTGAGAGTGTAAACCCCACTAGTTTGGGAGTAAGGGTACAAAATTGGTGGCCTTATCTAGTTTGTTTACAAAAAGAGAAAATCCTGGTAGGCATGACATGAATTTAAATATGGTGACTACTGGGGATCTCAGTTCTGTAAATTACTTTGAAAGGGTTGTTTAAAGTTGGGGGCCAAGTGGTAGAAAGGGTAAGTCTTAGGATTTATTTTGTCATAAGGGTTGTGAAGGTGACAAACACATAATTATATAATAATTTTTTTCCAATATCATGTCTCCCATTGGTTGATCCCTCAATGAAAATATTGATAGATTCACTGAACTGCAATGCACATTTTTTGGGACTACACTCAGGATGGCATTATAAATGGTGGTTTTAAATCAAATACAAATAAATTTACATTAAATAAAAATTTAGAGGTTGAGGCAGTATATGGAACCTCACATGAAATACTAGAGATAATTTAGATGATGGATAATGACTTAGAAAAAAACTATGATTGTGGATAATGAAATGGTAGCCTACTTGAATATGAATATAGCTAAAATGCTTGGTCCCATATAGTTTTGGCTTAATGTATATTACATATCTATGTTTCATATTCTCATATCTTATCAATTTTTGGTTCCCAGTTATACACCTCTTACACTCAACCTTGTAAACTTGGGTAGTATGGAAAATGTAGATGGTAAACCTAAAATTATGTCATTATAGTTAGGGAAGGGTTTAGCATTAATATGGATTGAAAATGAATAATGATTGGAAAAAAAACAATAGAGGGTATGGTTAGCTCTCTACTACTTCTGGCTCTACCTAAACCAAGGGAAGAAGACCTATGGGGTAGCTTTCTCACATAGAGGGATACTACAATTCAATCTCCATTGGGATTATTAGCACATAAAAAAACAAATTTGATCAGAGCATAACCAAACATGTTTTATCCACTTAAGTATATTTGTCACATAGAATGAACAAGTGCTCTAACCTAGACATAAACTACTAAAGATAGATGGGAAAGTGACCACAACCTTCATTTCTAAAGAAAATTCTGATAACTTAGGGTCAAATGGAAGATTGTAATGCTAGTTTTGAAAGAGAAAAACATAGATACATTTTAGATATGCAATATTAATGAAACTATGGGCAAATAACACTTAGGATAATCAACAACATGTATTATTTATAGGTTAGGGTAGGTAGGATGAGTTAAGTATATTAAAGAGTGGTGTGATGGGTTTCAAACAATAGGAACTCCTTCAATAGGTGTAACATCATTCATTTTCAAAGATGTAAAAGATCAAAAGACAAGCTAAAGAAAATATTAGGAATGATTTACATCCATTAGTGCCAATGAAATGTAAGTATTCAAATGATCTTTGAAACCCTAAAACATACATTGCAAGTAGAGACTCAAACACTTTTTATTATCAAATACATAAGTCTAGGGTATCCTTAAAATAATGTCAACAACACATTTTCAATTCACACTACAAAAAGGAATTTATAACCTATATCTATGCCCAGAATGATCACCATTAATAAATAGAAAACTTGATAACCAATCAACAAAGGATTGAAAATATATTATTACATTTCAATGATAAGATACAGTAGAAATCATAACTATTTTCCATTAACTTGAAAGTATATCTTACATACATTAGTTTTTAGAATGTGATCATGGGGAAAGGCATAGTGGTTTTGCTTTGATATAGGGGAGACATATACATGATCTCAAAGCTTGATAATGGTTGTATACCTATAACCACCTTAACAAGAGAGACAAAAACACAAATAAAATAGATCCTCAAAATGAAAACACCTCTACAAAGAGGATATTTCTAGAAGTTGAAAGAGCCTAAGATGTAGGAAAACCAATAACAACCTTGTAAAGAGGAAAAACCCTCTTTACTTATATAACTCTCTCACCTAGAATATTCCTCCAAGATGTTCTAGCTAGAAAATGCCCTTGGTCGTGCCTAGAAGTTCCTACTCTTACAAAGGAATGATTCAAACAAATTATTACCCATGTAATGATGAAGTTTGTTTGATCTCCTTGGCTATAAATCCATTGCATTTTGGCTTGAGGGAGAATATTCCTTTGGGAGTAAAACAAACTCATTTTCCTATGAAATTGCTTCACCATCTTCTTTCATTAGTCATTTGCAAAGCTGAAAAATTGTGGATAACTACCGTTATCCTTGTGCAAGATAAAGAATTCCCATTCCTCTATCATTATTGCATTGGAATACTTTAGTTGTGATGGAGGCAATGCAAGATACATGGTTGTTTAGATAATCTCCTTCAAATGGCCCACCTTAGTCTCACAACCCCTATAGTAAATTTTTCTTCTACAGAGGTATTCAACACAACCTAAATATTAGAATTGCAAGAATTAGCATATTTTTACCTTTTTGACTTTCAAATTCAATGTGCCTTTTTCATTTTTCCTTTTTTTCCTTTTAGTGTTGTCACCAAACTTTATGAATATTATGTATATTTTTAACCTAATCTTGCCTTATGCAGGACTTCAACCTCTTTTTGAAAATTTCACCTTCTTAGTCTAGTAGGATATCAACCCCCAACTATAAATTTTTATGCTAGTGGGAATCTAAAGGTCTGATGTAGATTTATAATTTGTAATTTCATAACTTACAATTTGAATTTGTAGTTTTACCCAAAAGTTTAGTGACAAAATTGGGAACTTCAAAGATAATTCATAAATTATAAATTTGAAAAGCTATATTTTGATTCAAAACTTCCACTTTAAATCATTGACCTCATGTTGACTGATAGGTCACAGACATCTGAGTGTAATTTATAAATTGCACATCTGCAAAATACAAAATTGCATCTTCCTTTGAAATCTCCCACAGACCTCCCATTGAGACATTCTAACTTTATTACAACCTGGTTGTAGAAACATGACATATAGAAGATCTTCTTAGAGGCCAAGATTTTCTTTGGCCATCAGTTGCTTCTCCATTTTTTACTTCCTGTGTATGTTGGGATGCAACACACTAGTTATTTATTATGACCATTAGGGTACTGAGATTGTTTGAAATCTTTACATCAATCACATGATTGCTAGATGTTTGGGCCTACAAACTCTCTATAAAATTCTAAACTTTTAATCATAGTGTTTATGATAGACCTTATAACATGTAATAAGGAAACTAATAGAACTAAAGTTAAAACTTTTAAAGGCTTAGAATCCAAAATAATAAGAGCCTCTTTGTTGTTATACTTTATTCCAAGAATTTTTAATACTTTTAAATATTTTTCCCCAGTTCTTCCAAACCTTATTTCTATTATTGTTTCCATATCCTTTTGAACATTTTTTGGATGATCTTCCCTCACTATAGATAAGAAAGCCTCAAACATCTTCAAAACTAGAACTTCACATTTTATGTCTAACATTAAAACATAGCATTTCACATTTACAATAATCTCCAATATATTAACCCTCTTTGAAAAGTATAGGCTGTCCTTTCATCCAATTCTTCAAAAATACTAACAAAAAGATTAAAAATATCCTTTAATAAATCATCACTATAAGGTAGTTCAGGAGCTAATATTCATATTATTTCATTGAAGCATGAAGCGATAAGAAGCCACACATATTTGTATTTATGTTGAATAAATGTCCCTGAGCAAGAGCATCGTTGATGGGCCCAATTAAAAATTCTAGAATTGGAGACTGATTTAGCTTAGATGGAGAGTTCAATATCACATTCATTAAGAATGTAGATGCTAGAGCTATGGAATCAAAATGGAAGAACCCAATGTGCCTAACTAAAAATACTTCAAGACAATGCTGAAAGAATAACTTTGAAACATTGGTATTTATTTTATGACCCTCATGTTACTTCTTCCCCTATTATAAACATGTGGACCCATTCTACCAACAAGATTTTTTTAACTTTTCATTTACTTTTTGCATTTGCAGGATTGGGAGACTAATCTATAGTTTAAAATTTATAAACTTCATTTTCATCTTATTTATCTACCATATATTTCTTACTAACTTGAAATATAGGTTTTGGGTCTGGGAGGTTCATTTGAAATTTATAATCTTCAAGTGTAAATCAAACTTTGCACGTCCATAGAATATTTATGTCATCCTCTTCTACAGGTTTGGGAGGTTAGTGTGCAACTTATAACTTGAAATTTGAAACATTGTCTTTCCATTTAATTCTTTTCTTGCCTTCCTATGTCAATGTCTTAGATTTATCATAGACTTTGGGGTATGGACTACAAGGTGTAATTTAAAAATAAATAAGCTGATTTTATTTACAAACCTTCTATCGATGCCATTCCTCCACATGGGCCCATACCTTCACAATGCATTTTTGAGTCTTAGTCACATTTTACAATTTTATAATATACCAAATTGTATTTTTGACTTGTTATCTTCATCATTGAAGTCCACAGTATTTGGAACCCAAGAATCATATTGCAACTTTAAAATATGTAAAGTTTTAATTGATCTCAAAAACCTCTACCGACCTTTCCAATTAAAAATTTTCAACTTGCCCATTGATTGTTTCACATGGATTTTTTAACTCCTATAGATGGCATGGGCTTCTCATGCCTTTACATGGAAACTTAAATTTTTATATGTGGGTAATGAAAACCCCAATGTGGACATGGAACAATTTGCATGGGTTGATTCTTATTGCTGGCATTTAATTTTTATTGTGGAATTTCGAATGGATTTTATAATTTACAAATTACAAATATGAAAAATAACTTTTTGCCTTTGAATTTCCATTAAACCCTCTAAACTTTCATGGAATGTACAACTAATACTTAGTATAAATCATGAAACATTAGATCTTAGCTTCAAACTAGGATTTCATAGGGTTTTAATAATTTGATTGTAGAATTGAAATTTCATTCTGGTTACACATTTACAAATTTTGAGTAATAGTTAAATCTTCAAGCACTAAATCTTCAAAAAATAGGGCACAAAATGCTTATTAAAAATTTGGGGACTAACACTAGCTCTTGCCCAGGGATGTACAACCCCTGTAGGTGTGCAAAGAACCCCATAAAATAAGACCATGTGCCAATCCTTTGGGCTATGGAGTCAAAATTTTGACATTTTCTTAACAAATACCCATGAAGACCCAACTAGACAAGGGTAGGCCCAAAAAAAACATATCAAGAGGATTTGAGAATGAACACATGACCAAAAACAACAAAAATAACTATACGTACAAGGCCTAACATTGAGGGGTAATAAAATAATGGAGCTATATGATAAACATTACTATACTCAGTCATGAACTTAGTTAAAGAAGTGTTTCAGATGTCTATGTAGACACCAAAACTTTGCACACCATGATTTAGAATGTCAAAATACCCCCTAGACTACCCTAGACCCCCCTAGGGACCATTTATCCTTTTGGCCCCTAATCAACCTAGCCCATAGTTAGTTAACTCAACTAGATTAACCTTACATTTAAACCCTTTTCCCCCTTAGCACTTGACCACCGGTAGTCAGGGTAATAGTCGATGGTTACCCTAACCATCAATGATTATGGTACACCTTAACCAAAAGCATGTAAGCACCTACTTTGATTTTCTAATTATATGCCATATAATTCTAATTATATGCCATATAATTCTAATTTCAAGCCAATTACATGGATGAATTGATTTAAAAAAGACTAGTTTATGTGTTGTTACAACTCTCTCACCTTGCCTATAAGAGAGAGGAACAAAGAGGTGAAATCCATCAAGGAATCATGTGCAAATAAATGAAAGAATCTACAATTATTATCAAGAGATTTATACATCTAGGTTTTTTTTTCTTAAAGGTCAATCACCATCAGTAATTTAGTAATCAAACAATCATATTAGGGAGTCAATTTGCCATTGCCTCTCCACTGAGCCTTGAGGTACCATTACTCTACCAAAATTGAGCTAGATTCCACCAATAGATCAACAAACTCAATCATCCACCTAATAAACTTATTTTAAGATAAGCACTTGATTCTTAGCATTCATCTACTTTATTTTCATTTTGCAATTATCCCAAGTCTTACCCATCTCTTAGAATCCATCTTTTGGATCTTGTCAATCAACCAAAATTACCAACCTAGATCTTCACACGGTAACCATCAATAGTTGACTCAATTGATGATGGTCTACTCAACCATTGATAGTTAGCTTGACCATCAATGATCACTTTAACCATCAAAGGTCATCCCAATCATCAATGATCACTATGGTACCAAAAACCAACAAGTTGATTTCATCTATCTACACTCAATCAAACCTAACTTTCTATGTTCTTGACTATTCACAAACCTCTTTTGGATTTTCTAAAGTAGATCCCAACCCTATATCACTAGTATTAATTAGTTTATTATTAATTCAATCATTCTTAGCATATTTCTTAGCAAACATTCTTGTATTCAATTTTAATACATTTTGATTCATTGATGCAAGTACCTTTCTTTTTCGTTTATAAATTTAATTGTTTCAAATATGTGGATTGACAGCCCCTAAGTAATCTCTCAATTTAAGGATCTAGCTATCACTAGGTAGGATTTATTTTAGTGGTGAATATTCATTGGTTCATGAATATTTGGTTTTGAAAAATTTAAATTTGGCAAGTTTTAAGGGTGCAACAGTCGACCCTTTCACCTAAAATTCTAGGATTTTAATTTTTTAGACGTCATCTCACCAATGATTTATAGTATTTATTCCATTATCTATATAATTCATCATATATATAGTAAAACTATATATATTCCCACTCTCAAAGGTCATTATCTTACCACTGAAGTATATTTCTTTAATAGATTGCAAAGATTTTGAGAGTTGAGACTGCACTCGACCGCTCGACTACTTTTAGACTTATAGTAATTGACCTCTACCAAAATGATGTCATGAAAAGGAAATTTGATGCCCAATGTCATAGTGTTATATGAAGGTAACCTGATACTCGATGATACTATGCCACAATCTATGACCCAATGGTGTTGTAACACATGGCAAAAGACTATCACCTGGTTGCAAGGCACTGAATGAAGGTAACTTGCCATCGAGCAAAAATGTGATGGGTGATAGTAACCTCATACCCAATGGAAATGTGTTACATGATGGTAATGTGCCATGTAATAGCAATGTGCCACATAATGGGAAGGTACCATGTAATGATAATGTAACATCCAATGGTGGTATGTTGTGAAGTCATGGATTGATGCCTTAAAACACTATGCCACAGGGTGGCACCTTGTCACTTGGTATCACTATATTTCTAGGCAATAAAGCTATGATGTCAAGAGGTAATAACAAGCATAAAACACAATAGAAAATACCAAAAAAATCCAATATCATGTCTTATTTTAAGTATCTAGAAAAGAGGGATGTGCAAACAATAGACACTTTGAATACAGATAATTTTTAAACTTATTTAAAAAATATCAGTTTAATTTTTTTTATTGTATAATAATTACAAAAGCATTTCAATATAAAAATCAACATGGATATTGACACTATTTCACTAGAAAGGATTAATCCCAATAACTTCTTACCACCTGAAGACTTTATTGATGAAATGCCACCCCTAGAAGACACACCTCCAGGTATTTCAATAAAACACACTCCTCTAGGCACTTCAAAAGAAATATGCACTTTTTTTAGACACCTAATTTTGTTGAAAATTTCACTCAAAAAAGTTGACAAAGGAAGAGAAGTACATGGACAATAGGAAGGTCTTTTCAAGTTGAATGGGTTGCAAAATTTCCACTTATAGAACTTGTAGAACCAAAAAATGGTAATGAGACTCCAATAGAATGCAAATGTACAATTTGCAGTTGGAAACTTGGAAACTATCACAAAATGTAACTTAAATTGGACACAACTGAGAAGCATTATGGGAAAATATACATATCCATCAAGCACCTAAATAGACATATAACAAAAACTCATAGATGGAAAAATAGAGAAGAATGCATGCATGTAATCTATGCATGGGAATATGAAAATGACCAGAAATTATAAAAACATCTTTTTAATAAAGGGGGAACCATCAAAGTGCAATTTGGAAAAGTTATGTAGTCTAATATTAAGGAAAAATATGTACAATTCTCTATAATTTTCCAAATTTAAATAAATGGAAGACCCATTTCTAATTTTGTAGATTATAAAATTTTTTTTCAACATAATGGGTTTATGGATATTCCACAGTCCAATTGGTCAGATAATATTGCTTGGGAAATGGCAAAATGTCTAGCTATTATTGAGAAGGAATATTTGAAAGAAAGTGTTAAGATATCATAGTTTATCTCTTTGTCCATTGATGAAGTCATTGTAGTTGACAACACATCATGGGTTTACATGCAATTGTACACCTTCAAAAACTATTCAAGGCAATCTCATCTTTTAGCTGTCCATAAAATGGTAGAAAATTACAATTCATAAAACATCCATAAATTGGTTGTATCCAATTTAAGGGAGAGAGATGGGATGGATGATTATGCCATAGCTATGACGATGGTGTGTGTTGGTGCTGATGGAGCATCAATGATGCAGGGGCATAGAAAGTGTCTTTATGTTTGACTATAAACAATAGTTTCTCCATTTATGATTCCAATCCATTACATGGCACATAGGATGAATCTTGCTTACAAAATTGTTAGCACATTCAGTAATGTCACAAAAATGGAAGAGTTGATTCATGACTTACATGTGTACATGTCAAGCAACCAAAAAAGATTTATGGAGTTCTATAAATTTGCATTGGGGTTACAGATGGTAAAATACTATTGAAAGATGTTAAAACTAGATGGATTTCCATGTATGAACCTGCCCATAAGATTTTTAAGGAATATACATCTTTAATAGGGTTTATGTATAAATATCATAGGGAAGTTGACAAAGCAAAAGATTTATTGTGTCATTTAACAAATCTATAAATATTACTCATATTATGTGGTATTTTGCCAATGTTCAAGGAAATCAAATGTTTAATGAAACATGTCCAAGAGAGATCTATCTATATTGTTGACTTTATAAGTTTAAAAAAACATGTATGTCAATGTTTAAATATATTATACACATCAAATGAAAGCTTTCATGATCCTATTTTTAGAACCTAGAGAATTTTGATAGATATTTAGAATCCAGAGAGTTATTTGAAATTCAATATACATGATCATCTTTATGTCATGATAAATGGCATTGAGATCCCAATGCACACATGCTTTAGAAGACTTGATGTTGTGGGAGCTAATCCTGAAGATGTACCTATTACACATTTACTATATGATACTATTTTGTCTAAAACACAAATTAAAATTGAGAAAAATATCAAAAAGTTTATCACATGAGATTAGATAATGTTTTCAAAGGGATGAGTTGTTGGAGGGTATGGGATTTGTGAATCCCATTTTTTGGAATAGTGTTAACAGTCAAGAACAAATCATCACATTATTTCACAAATATATGGGTACAATTGTAATACATTTGTATCAATCTGTAGATGTGAATGGAGTTAAAATTAATGGTATTTTTAATAAATAGTTACTAACGTCTCAGTCAACATAGTTTGGGATTACAATGATGGATCAATATTAGTGTTTAAGTGACCCAACAAAAAATTGTGCCATTACTCATCTATAAAAAAACTGTATCCAAGCAGTGTATTACAAGAAATTATTAGTAAATATTTTAGAGTATATGAAATTATTCAAACAATGATTTTGGTTTATGTGGAAGATGAGCAAGTGTTTAATGAATTATCTTTCGTGAAGTCAAAACTAAGACACAGATTGGATAATAATCTAGAGACTTGCTTGAGACTATATGTTTTGCATTATTCTATGGACAAGTTTCTGTATGATAGAGCAGTGGCAACATGTATTTATCTAGTGGAAAGAAGAGGTGTGACTAATATGGATATCAATATAGAGGATGAGAATACAAAGATAGAATACGGCACTAGCTTGGTAGATGCAAATCACACTTATGATGAGCAAGTTTCTCGAGGATTGTTTTAGCTACCTAATTTTTAATTTGATAAGTATAGTAATTACTATTTTTTGAAATATTTTTTTATTCTTTAATCTTCAAATACATTAATTTTTATTATCTATTTCGTATGTATTACAATCGTGAATCTTATTCAATACATTTGAATTGATATTTTTTTGTCATATTAAAATTGTCTATTTGAAATAGTACATTTATCTTTGCAATGCATGTCATTCATTAAGTAGCAATCATAATTTTCATTAACACTGTATAGAGAATTTATTTATAGAATTCATTGAAACATACAAGTCTTATGTCTATACGTATATGCACAGTGCATCATAAGATGCCAATTCTATTGTCATTAAAACTCCCATTAATAAGATTTATTGTTTTTCATTATCTTAATTATCTATAATAGTAATTTGGAGAGCAGATACACATATATAATACACACATAATAGTGTAATAATAATTATTCTATTGCACATTTACATTAGTACCATTACACAAATATATTTGAAATTCTGTTACAATCAATGCATTCAATGTAATAGCTACTAGAACATTGTAATAATGCATTCAAATCTACTACTAGAACAATATAACACTGATAATGCATTTTAGACTACAACTACTACAACACTATCATTATATGGAATATTTACTCTATAATAAGCTATTTTCCTTCAACTACTACAAAGTTCAAATACTACTACCATAAATACTTTTTCCTATAGTTATGTTTGCATATTTTGAAATTCCACCACAAGCAAAACATTCAATGCCACTAGTACAATAGTTTAACAATGCATTAAAAATACTACTAGAATAATATAATGCTATAACAATGCATTTAATACTACAAATATTATAAGAGTATAACAATGCCTTCAAATAATAGAACTATCGTAGAATAATATAATGCCATACAATATTTACTCTGCCTTTTCTCCATATAATATATAAACTTGACAAAAATACATTTTATATATAAAATATTAAAATTATATAGCTAAAGGTATTTTGAACAACTGTAAACTTTCATTTAATAAAGCATTTTTATTTCAAACAAATAATGTATAAATTGTTTTAAACAATAGAAACTGTCATTTTGAATAACTATAAACTATCATTAAATAAAACAAGTGTCTTTGAAATAAACATGGTATAAATAGTTTTAAGCAATAAAAAATGTCATTCTAGATAATATAACTTAAAAAAATCAACATTTGTCTGGTTGAGACTCTCCACCACCAAGTTTTCCATCCCCACATATTTAAACCCCACTTTCTTGACATGCCTGTGAAACTGAATCATCGATTATCACTCCCTCCTTCTAAAGATCATCTGCATTAGAATTCATTTGTGCAAGAATCACCCTCTCCTCCTTTGATGCATCCCCTATTAAAAGAATTGTATGATCCTCATCTATTTTTTGCTTTAATAGAATGCTCGAATCCATACCATGCTTCTTAATTATTTTCTTCAACATGTTCTATTTATTCAACAAAACCAATTTTTTTTTCAATGCTATAGCCATGGCGATACTTTTTCATTTATTTTTAAAGGCATATTAAGAACATGTGTTTTTTGCTTCAATTTTTTGTATTTTTCCTATAATTAATAAATAATATATGTGTCAAGCACATATGAAGGTATTATAATAATAAAAATACATGTTATAAATAAAGAAAACTTACCACAACTTTATCCTTCTCTACTTGAGAGATGGTAACTAGGTTGATATCTTTAGCCCATTTATTGAAATATGCTTGGGCTTCACCATTTAAGTTTTCTAACTTGTTAATCATAATGTCTAAAATCTTATCATTGTAAGTATTTTCCATAGATATCAATCCAGATTGAGCTTTCTCGAATAAAGTGTCAATCTTGGAGGGTTCATTTTGAATAAAAAAATATAAATTCATTCTTTGGGAGTGGTTATGGTAATGGGCATTTATTTCCTTGATAAGATCTTTCATCCTTACCTCCTATTGTTTTAATTCATTAAATTCATCAATAATACCCTTCTGCAGATTACAAAGGAGATCATTAGAAATCAGATTATCCAAGGAAAAATTATTAAGGGAATCGTTAGAGACATTTAAATTATCATTGTAGGGGGGAAAGAAGTAGTTGGGCCTAGGGAAGAGGTACGAGGTACTTGTGAAGGTACATTAGAAACTTGAATAAATTCATGTGGATTGAATCCACGAATAGCCATGGGCCTGCTTTCAATGCTAAGAAATTCTTCATCTAGATCAATTTTTTGCAAACATGTCAGTCCCTATGTACTCGAAATACCACCAATTGTGAAAGTTGGGAAATCTAAAATTTGTTGCATTCCTCTACTTTATGTAGGGAGAGATACATTATTTCCTCTTCTTTAAATATGGACTAGTTGTGGGGGTGGTGGCATATTTCTCATTCTACTAATAGAGGTTGGGTAGATTGTAAAATAACATTCATTCAAAAATAGTAAATTCAAAAAAATAAAATAGATGCAAATTTAAATTGAATCTGTTAATATTATTACCTATTCGTGTTGGGGTGACTGCCTTGCCCATTCTGATTATCTTTGTTAGAGTTATCTCTTCAGTTCCTATTGTGGTTGAGGGACTTGGCTCTTATCGATTTATTGTGTTTGTCAAAGAGATATTGGTGGTTTGACCTAAAAAATGAGTAAATTATCCACTTATTTAACTAGTAAATTCTAACAAACTTCAAATCAAAAATAAAGTTAAAATGGAAAATATTGATCATGTTATATGGGAGATTCCTCAATGGTAGCAATTCAAGAGTCAACTGCAAAAAATAAAACAAAAAATAATATAAATATAATTTTTTCCATTAATATGAAGAAATTAAAGGAAATGAATGGAAATTTGGGGGAACCTAGAAGTAGAGATGAAACAAAAATAGTTCTTAAGCATTTTATAATTCTAAATGAATTAAACGAAGACTATATCAATTGGTTATCACTAGAACCCTCTGGAGCATGTTGACCTTTACATGCCACCTATTTTATTGTGTTATAAACATGCACTCTTGCCTATAATAAATAACAAGGTAAAAATGTTAAAATTTAAAATATATATAAAACAAAAAAATGAGACTTAGGAAAACTAAACTTACCTCCTGTTCCTCGATAGATAAAGCATTGGTCTTCATTTTTGGATGTAGGCTAGTGGAAATTATAGTTTTATAGATTTCATATAAGGCCTCAAAGTACAAGGCTAGAATGTAGTTAGAAGAAGAAATTGTGCAACTATCCTTTGAGAATGAAAAATTCAACTCCTACCTAGTCATACTTGAAATAACTATGCACCAATCACATATAACACTCGAGAGAGAATGAAGAATACAGTAAACAACCCATAAGGGAATGTCTGATGGTCTTCCTTGTAAAATAATTCTCATTTGAAAGAAATGGACAATAGATTTGAGAAATAGATTTCTTATTTTCTCAATAGGGATTCCCCTTTGATTTTAATTATTTGTAATGAAAATAGAAAAGTAAAACATGCAATGGAATTATGATACCAAAATATTTATAATAAATGATTCATTTATAGAAATTTAAAACATGCAATGGAATAATAACACTTACCAAATAGGTTAATGGACACTTTATAAATTGACTTCAAGTAATTTTTATCAACATCAGATAAGACAACCTTAGTGCTAATAGAACTCGCATTATAATGTGAAAGACCTGTTAAATTTTGGATGTCTAATGGAGACATCCCAAACTATATTATTTTATGGTTAAACTAAACATAGAAATGAATCTCATTATGGTTATAACTACTGAGTAAAGATCACATTATATTTTTGTTGATAGCCAAATCATATTGTGGCATCTATGCCAGGCATCTATGCTAGGCATCTAAGCTAGCATTGATCAACTCATCCAACATATGATTCTAGTTGTTCAAACATCTAGAGGAAATCTAGACACAATAGGTTTTTGAAAACATAATTGTGTATCCTCTTTGATGCACTTTGATTTTCTACAGATGTGAAAGCCATGGAAACCAAATTTTTTTGAGCTAGAACCTGGAAGTAGGTACCTTTAGGTCAATTTTGAAGTAGGTAGACCATAGGGATGAGAAATCCTTGGTATTTTGGTTTGAAAGTAGGCAAGCATGAGAAAAAATTGTAAACAAAGTGTGAAAAGAGGTGACTACAAATTTATTTATAGGTAAGGAGGGCAATCAGGGCAAATGGTTCCCATGATCAATTACTAGTAGAAGGCATTGGATGGTAGGCAGACACTAATCAACAACAACATCCTACCACATGACACCATCTTATTACATGATAGTGTAATGTCATGTGACAACATGGTATCACATGACAACATGGGGCTACATGATAACATAGTGTCGTGAAATAACATGGTGTTGCATGATAACATGGTGTCATATGACAACTTAATGTCACATGATAATATGTTACCATGTGACACCATGTTGTCACATGACACTATGATATCGCACAATAACATGTTTTCATATGACACTATGTTATCACATGACACCATGTTATCATATGAAACTATGCTATTGCATGATACCATGTTATCATATGACACTATGCTATCACATAAAACCATGGTGTCATTTGACACCATGTTATCATGTGATTCCATGTTTTTGTGTAACATATTAATTCCATACAATAGTATAATGTCATGTGATAGTAAAATGTCATATGGCATCACAATTATCATGTGAAAGTATAATGACATACAACAACATAATGTCATGCGACACCATGTTGTCATGTGATAACACAATGTCATATGACAATGCAATGTCGCATGATAATAAAATGTTGCATGATATCATAATTTCTCATGATAGCACATTATCACATGATAGTGTAATTTCATATGACAACATAATTTCATAAGATATCACAATGTCATGTGATAGTATAATGTCATGCGATAACACAATGTCATATGGTAGTGTAATGTCACATGATAACACATGATTTTTCATGGAAAATAGATGGTGATTTTCCACCTATTATATGTGCTTAGATTCACCAAGAGAGTGAATCCGATTCTCCTAAACAAACCTAGGGGGTTTCCATCAGGGCCTCTTAAAGTGAACCCTATCACTAGGCAATCCACCCAACTATTTGTCTAACAAATAATTTTTTTTAGTGATTTATTATCTACAAGTCATCCTTTTGAACCAAAGAAGATCTCTTCACAATCTTCTAATATCAACATGTTTACTATGAATCAGGGTTTTCAATCATACCCATACTTAGTTTCTTCTTTTCCTCTTTCTCAATAATAAGCAAATAAATTTATTAAAACATTATGGCATGCTTGATGGTACCCTTATTCATTCACTTAGATTTTTATTTTCTTTCATTTTCTCTATGTTATTTGATCATTAACTAAATCAAAATTTCCTTTTGAGCTTAAAATTAAGTTCAAAAATTGATTTATTTAAATTTTAGTTCGCATATCTTAACTTAAATGCAAAGCAATCTATCGTAGCTTCACTCTTTATTGTATAAACCTCAACCAAACCACTTTCATCAATTAAACATCAAACATACTTGAGACAAGGCCTGATTAGGATTTTATCACTATTGTAACTTAAACCTACACCCAATGAGGAGATGACAAGTCTCTCCTCATTCAAGTGAGACAATGGAACCACCTCAAGGTTGTGGATGTCCCTATTAGGAGGTGGATCTCTAGATGAGGGGTTAGCTCCCGTTGATGCATAAATATAACTCAATCCTACTACTAATAATTTTGGGGGATGAAAAGGGATAAGAATGATTGAAAGTAACCTAATATATGGGAGGTGATACACCAAATATGTTCTCTACTCACATCCTTTGACATGCACTTGGAACTAATAAGATTATGCACATATACTTCATCCAATGACAACCCTCTCTCTCACATCAATGCTTCAACATGAGGTCTTGGAGATAACTTAGGCTAGGAGGAATTAGGAAATAGGCATTCTAAGACACACTATTTAATAGGCTACTCACTACACCTCCAATCCAATTAGGCACTTCTTGTTGACCTGCAAAAGAGAGAACACAAAACACTAGGTACTAATAGGAGCAACTTGTGAAGGTAAATGAAACTACACTTGCAGAAGTCTAATAACCATCATGTACACTTAGTGAGATATTGAATGAGGCATAAACACTTGTATTTATTGACTCAAGGCAAAAATTTGGTATGGATTCACCATACCAAGGTGGAGAGATCCATACAATAGCTAAAAAGACTCAATTTATAGAAGATGTGAGAAGAGAGAGAGAGAGGGGTAGTCCAAGAGTCATAGAGACACTTGTCATAACTAGAAAGATTATTTATTTGTGTATGTTATAGAGATATGCGGTGATCCATGTAGTAACAAGGGCTAAAAGTGTCATTTTAAATGATCCAAACCCTATAAAGTGGTCAAGAAACTCCTTTCCTTGCACAAAAAACTACCCCTCATGATTTATCTTCCAAAACTACCTTTTCACTGCAATTGATCAAGTCTGATCATGGGTCTGAGTATAATGGATTACTAATATGTCCTCACATGCATTTGACTGGTCTCTTATCACTCCTATTCTTTTGGCCATGCACCATCATCCATGATAGCTCTAAAATGAGATCTCTTCATGTACCTCTCATACTTGACACCTAAAACATTCCCAATTATTTATTTTTATCCATGGAAAATGAGGGAAGACATGTTTCCAAAGTTTCCATATCATTAGTTTAAAGAAACAAGCCTTAAAAGGCTTTCCAAATTGAGTTTCACCACTTTTCCCTAAGTGTTCACTATCTGCCCACTAGATTGGTTGAAATGAAATAGGTATAAGATAGGATTAAGAGTTCATATAGATGATAAAATGGATTTGAGGACTTATAAAAGAGCTTAAAATCTCCCCCAAAAGTGATTTGGTCTCTTGAAAGTTATCCATGCCTGCACAGCATATAAAAAGGTCAAAGGGCCCTATTCTAGCCTATTGCATACATGTCCATAAACCTCAATCACATGTGGAGAATATATGGAGAATCCTCTACATAATCTAAGTGATTTCATGGCCTTTCCACCACATCTTAATGCTTCATTTGCTTCATCCTCCCAATCAGGTCCTTGAGGAGGGTTTGCAAGGATTTTGAGGTGATTTTGGGTTTTAACATTTGTTCATAAATAACAGACATTGGAACTCTTATCAAATTAAATTTAGGGATTATTTATGACCCTCTCTAACTTTTATGATCACCTCAAGGTCCCATACAAGGTATCAATGAAGTTTTGAGCTTCTCCACTTGGCCACTCAAGGCATTTTCATTTATTCTACAAGGTTTAGGGTATTTCAAATCAAAATATGGCTTCCTGATAGATTCCCCTACATATTAAGGACTTAATTTCGTTTAATAGTTCCCTAGGCATGGTTAAATTACTTGGGAGGCTTAACCAAGGTCAAAATAAAGATGACCATCCTTACCTAACCATTTGGTTTGTTATTCTTTACCGTGGTGATTATAACCTTTATAGTATAGGTTACCCTGTTTTCCCTCAACCCTTATAAAAAGGTTTATTATGTTGCTCTTTATGTGTCACAACTTCAAAAGCCCTCATTTTAACTTCCCCTATCTTTTGGTCCACTTACTTCAATTGTTTCCATGGAGTAGTAGAGTTTATGCAAGGGGAGATTACCCCCTATCTAAGATAAAATAGGGGAACTTCCCTTGTTAATATCACAAAACTAACTATTGGAGAGGGTTATGCAGGTCAAAAGGATTATCTCAAAAAATTACGCTCTAAATCCATCATTTGACCCTCCAAATCCTCAAATTCCTTAAGTAGACTTTTAGGTGCAGGACTATGAGGGTGGACAAGGTATAGGCTTGTGAATGCTTTAAGAAAGGAGTTAGTTTTTCTCTTGTCTATTTCAATCATGTCCATGAGTTACTTATGTTCCATCTCCTAAACCTTATTTCAATCATTTCCTAATGTGATTCTTACTAGAACATTCACACACCCCATATTTGCTAGATTGACCCCATGCTTTGACCGAGATAAAGACATTTTAACTATGTTTGGAGGTTTCTTGCCATAAAAAAGGTTTGAAAAGAGTTTTAAAACGTGTTTAGGGTCTCTTGAGATCACCCTTCACATTTTCCAATTCATAATCCACCAACACAGTCTCATTTGGTACAAGGAAAACCTATTTCCAACTCACTACCTATATACTCTATTTGTATAGGCCTGTAAGTGCACTTGGGGTCATTTGAAACTTGTTTTAAGATGTTTTTATTATTATTGAAGGTTATAAAATCAAAAAACCATATATGTATCTCTTATTTACCTTTAAAACTCAAGATAAGGTCGACGTTAACCTTCTAACTCACTGCCTATATACTCTACATGACTATGTTTCATGAATTTTAGGTCTACTTATAGATGATCTTGGCTTTATATGCACTTGGTCATGTGATGTTTATGCTTTTATCGAACCTCCAGAGGTCACTCAACATTCATTGTACCTATATCCACCTTGAAAGGGTCATTATATCTTCAAACCTCATGCCAAAGTAATTATTTGTTGACCGTAATGGGATACTCTGCCTATAGGTGCATATGGGTGTGTATTCAAGTAAAACGTAGGTTTAAGATCAAGGAAAACCATCCTCCTTTAGGATCCCAAATCATATTCAATTTCCACTTTCTTCTTCTTGTTTTTAAACACCTAGACATAACCATATAGGCCACTGCCTATCTTAGTCACACAATTGGTTGTAGGTGGTTGTTCTCAGTCCCTTGAATAGATTAAAAGTGAAATGTGAAGGACATGACACCACTTAACACCTTGATTTGATGATATTTCACATCATAAGTGTTTCCTTAAAGCATTTGATTTTTTTAATTATGAAATAGTGTCTATTTCTCAACCTTGATGAGGAAATCTCCCTTTTTGGTATCAAACTTGTAAGTGGTACTAAAATAATTTAGTGTATATGAGCATGACTTGGGAGTCCTAGAACTCATGTTCCTTAAAATTTTCAATTCCCTTCTATTACAAGGAGATACCCTCATTATATGGCTACTAGATGGGGCTCTTAGGTTATATCAAGAAGCCTTCTTGAAACTTATCCAATTTTGTCAAAAGACATAAAGTTCTCTATTTTGCCTTTTAAGGGACAAGGACTTGAACCTCGGTCATGTTCTTCACTTCTTTGCTTGGCAAATTGCTCTCAAGGGATGAACTGTTATACTCTTTCCATCCTACCAAGATAAAGGATGAGTTCTTTAAATGTCTTGAGATCACTAAATCACCTCCATACACTCTGCTTAAAACACTTGAAGGTATGTATTGACTATGACATGTAGGTATAACATGATAAAGTAGGAAATATGCAAGGCAAGGCCTTAAAAAAACCTTAACTAAAATTATCAACCCTTCAATGCATATAATACATCAAGTGTATCTTAATAATAATAGCAAAACCCTTTATTCAACATGAAGAAATCACTTTCATGGCAACTAAGATGATTGTAGGTGTGAAATGACCAGTCTACAAATATACACAAACTTAAAAGAGGCTTTCTTAGGCATTTGATGACTTTCAATTCAATATAATCATTCAAAACCTATGGATAGATCATTATAAACATGTGAAAACATCAAACCCATCAAAAACAAACATAAGAAATAGAAATTGGCTCAAAAGGAGACCCCTCATGCTTACATATGCATAAAATGCTTCCTAGAGTGTTATCAATTGTTCATAAATGAGGAGGCACCAATATAATAAATCTTTCTATGAAAGTTAATTGCACTCAGAGTACTATCCACCCCTAAGACCATTCTTCCCAAAACCACCTATACGGTCCACACCAAGCACTTGAAAATGGCCTTTCCTGGCTTTCCAAAAGAAAATGGAATAAAAGAAGTTACAGATGGAATTTTTTTACATCCTCCTTGAAAATAAAGAATGGAAAAGAGTGTTTTGAGGTGAAGATACATTCCACCCACGTTTTTAGATGCAAGTGAGATCATCCAATCCATACAAGTGCCCAAAAGGGCCTAAAAATAAGGAGAAACTCCCTATTTTTGTATATAACTAACTCTTGATATGACACGGGCCACTTTATAGCTAATCCTGGCCTCTTACATGTTGAGATTCACTTTGGTGACAAATATTCTTTATTAGAAGTATGTACAAGTCATTAAATAGGCTGAAAATCTGACCAAAATAAATATTTTGCATATAAATCATGGTAAAGGACAAATGTATGACTTAAAAACACCTTAGGACACCTAAATTATCATATTAGAATATTTATAACACAAATTGAACCTTTGAATAAGTTTTATCTTAGTTTACCAACTTTGATATTGTTTGACTAGGCCATTTCAAGAGAGATGAACTTAGACAAGCACTAGAGGGAAGATAAGGAAGATGTTTTGGCCATTATGAGACCCCTATAGGACATGTATAAAATTATAAAAAGTTTATAAATTTAAGGGTTGACATAATTTGAACAAAGGTTAAATTTGGTCAACACTTTTGGTAACTCTTAGGGGTAACATGCTTGCCTATGTTAAGGACTAGTAGATTTATCCTATCCATTATGCAAAGGGAGTCAAAATGCACTTGTAAACAGTAGGACCAAACCTTAAATTTACCAACAAGATAAATTACTTACCTCAAAAAACATGAAGGAAAGAAAAAAATATAACAAAACCAAAGAAAACATAAAGATCAAAAGACAATTGTGCTACTAAGCACTTAGGAAACACAAGACACAACTAAAAGTAAAAAAATTATGTACATTCAACTTGATCATACCTCTCTTCTTGGATCAAAATGGAAATACCTTTAATCTCCTTTCTCACTAGATGAATGAGGATGCCAAGTATGTTTCTTCTTGGATGTGGTGCTAGATGACTCATGTTTTCTTTTTGCTCCTTGACTTTGCACATCATCTAATGGAGTCACCTCCCACAAGTTTACAAAGTAGATAAGGTCCTATTTAACCTTGAAACATGATTTATACTATTTTTTTTTTATCTCCTTATGAAACATTTGTATATCCATGCATGGGACAACTTGTTGAAAATCAATATCCTCTTGAAGGATATCATCATCTTTCTCAACAGTTACAATCTCTTCAAAATCTTCAAGGATCATTGTATCATGACCATTTGGAAGTGTTTATTACTCAAATTATTATTTAAATTTGGTGGAGTAAGCTTCATAGGTGGTTATAAAATCAAACTTGAAATAATCTTCAAAAGGCCCAAGATCATCATAGATTGCTCCATTGCGATCTAGACTCTCTTGATGTTGATGTTCCTTAACACATACATGATCTCCAACATCTTGGACTTGTTTGTTTAGGATTTTATTCTTCTCACATTCCTCATACTCCTTTAACATTTGTACATAAGTCTTCCACATGTCTTATTCCTTTTGTGACATAACCTCTTGCTTGTCATGTCTAGTAGTCAGCTCCAAAGAACTTGTAGGCTCTTTGAGGTATTCAACTTCACTGCATATGCTCTCAAATATATACCATATATCATAATATTTTGACTAGTCTACATCATGAAAATGAGGGAAAAAAATACCTTTTCCTCGTCTTATTTAGAGTCCAATAAAACGTCCTCCAAGATCTCTTCTTCAACATAAGGTAGATCTTCTTCCTCATCTTCACAACCTGATATATCCTTATTAGAAATCAGTCCCTCTTCATCTTTAATCCAATCTGATATTTCTATCTCACCCTCCCTAATAGTGATATCAACATTAGGCACCTCAAAAATAGGAAGTTTGGCCAAAGGGGATTCTGAAGTAGCAATGTAATTCTCATCATCAGAAGGGTAACCTTAATCAATTAAAAAGGGGGGAAAGATGGGTTTAATGGCTTCCTGAGGAGGGGTGGGAGGGAGTTTAATGATTTCAAGTTTCTCTCCCCTAACAACTTCCCCACCTAAGCTTGATTTCTTCCTTTCTTTACAAGCTTCCAACACCTCTTTCCATCTTGGGAAGGTAGACTCATATATGTTTTCATGGGGTTGAGGGGCTAATGAAGAGGTGAATTATATGTTTATAAAACCTGAAGTTTCTTTAGGCTTGAATTCTTGAGGGAAACTTGGAGAAGTAAGCTTTGAGATTTCATCTTTAGCTACCATGATAGATTGTCTTAAAATCTAATTTGCCAATTCAAGCTCCCTTTCAAGATGAGCTTCAAAACCCAAACTTCCTTTCTCACCATGTTCTCCAAATGTATCCACCTGCTCAACCATGATATTCTCCTTCCCTTGAATACTTTCTTGAATGGATTTCCAAGAAGGGAATCCTTTGGGAATGGACGAAGGACTTGGGGTATTTTGAGGCTGCCAAGATGGAACTGGTTCATGAGCTTTTATCTCTCCTCTAGATGGAAAATTAGGCCACAAACATCAAGCATATCATAGGTAAGATTTGGCCAATTATCCCCCTCTATAGGTATCCACTCCATTTTGAATTGTTCTAAAGCATCCCTTAAATTCTTAATACAAACAGTAGGAATGACTTGACCATAACCATATCTAGTGTCAAGGTCTAACATGTAGTCTTCATAACCAATGAGAATCTATTTAAAACTAACAATGGAGTAATTTGGAGGGGACCTAAGTGTACTATGTAAAGGACAAGCTTGATAGGGTTGGTCATAGGCAACATATGCTTGATAGGGATCATGACAAGATTATCCAAGTACGTCTTCATAATGAGGGGGAATAGGCAAAGAAGGATATGTCTCCCTAACTTGTGTCAAGACAAGCTCAAACTCACAATTATCCATGAATCACTCACCAAAATAACATAGAACAAGAACAAAAATTCAATAAGTATACCTAGACTACTTAACCAATATATTTGTACTTAAATTTGCCATTGGTGCTTAGTAAATTGCCTCCAAAGGTCTCTATCTTGAGGAAAACACAA
The DNA here is from genome assembly GCA_037957365.1 of Torreya grandis. Taxonomy (NCBI): domain Eukaryota; kingdom Viridiplantae; phylum Streptophyta; class Pinopsida; order Cupressales; family Taxaceae; genus Torreya; species Torreya grandis. The sequence continues at coordinate 2,895,559 of JARHVA010000195.1, forward strand.
AAACTCCTCAAGCTCTTGGAACAAGTGTCCCATCAGGTGTGCTAAAAAATATTGTCACTTAAACTTTCACCCAATGAGGAAATGTCAAGTCTCTCCTCATTCAAGTGAGACAATGGAGCAACCTCAAGGTTGTAGGTGTCCTTATTAGGAGGTGGATCTCTAGATGAGGGACTAGCTCCCCTTGATACATCACTATAACTCAATCCTACTACTAACAATTTGGGGGAATGAAAAGGGTTAAGAATGACTAAAATTAACCTTATTTATGGGAGGTGATACACCAAACATATTCTCTACACACACCCTTTGACATGCACATGGAACCAATAAGAGTATGTACATACACTTCATTCAATGACAACCCTCTCCCTCACATCAATGTTTCAGCATCAGGTCTTGGAAATAGCTTAGGATGGGAGGACTTAGGCAATAAGAATTCTAAGATACACTATTGAATAGGATACTCACTACACCTGCAATCCCATTAGGCACTTCTTGTTGATCTACAAAAGTGATATCACAAAACACTAGGTCCTAATAGAAACAACATGTGAAGGTAAATGAATCTACACTTGCACAAGTTTAATAACCATCATGTACACTTAGTGAAATATTGAATCAGGTAAAAACACTTGTCTTTAGTGATTCAAGGAAAAAATTTGGTGGGGCTTCACCATACCAAGGTGGAGAGATCCATACAATAGCCAAAAACACTAAATTTATAGAATATATGAGAAGAGAGAGAGAGAAGGGTAGTCCAAGAGTCATAGAGACACTTGTCACAACTAGAAAGATAAATTATTTGTGCATGTTAGAGAGATATGTGGTGAGCCATGCAGTAACAAGGGATTCAAGTGTCATTTAAAATCATCTAAGCCTTGCAATGTGATTATAAAACTCTTTTCCTTGCACAAAAAATAGCCCCTCATGATTTATCTTCCAAACATACCTTATCAATACAATTGATCAAGTATGATGATGGATCTGAGTAAGATGGGTTTCCAAAAAGTCCTAACATGCATTAGATTGGTCTCTGATCACTCTTCTTCTAGCCATTCACCATCATCCATGATAGTTATAAAATGAGCTCTCTCCATGCAATTTTCACACTTGGAACCTATAACCTTCACAATTCCTTAGTATGATTCAAGAACAAGGAGGAATGACATGTATCCAAAGTTTCCATATCATTAGTTTCAAGAAACAATCCTTAAAAGGCTTTCTAAATTGAGTTTCACCACTTTTCTCTTAGTGTTCACTATCTACCCACTAGACTGGATGACATGAAAGAGGTAGCAGATAAGATTAGGAGTTTATATGGCTAATAAAATGGATATGAGGACTTATAAAAAGTCCTAATCTCTCCACCAAAAGTGATTTGGCCACTTGAAAGTTATCCATTCCTACAAAACACATAAAAAGGTCAAAAATAGCCCTATTCCACATAGGTCCATATACCTCAGTCACATGTGGAGAATATATAAAGAGTCCTATACATCATCCAAGTGGTTTTGTGTAATTTCCACCCCCTCTAGATGATTCATTTGGTTCATCTTCCCATTGACATCCTTGAGGAGGGTTTGTAAGGGTTTTGAGGTGATTTTGGTTCTTAACATTTGTCATAAAAAATAGATGGTATACCAATGATCAAGTTCCATTGAGGGATTATTGAGGACCCTATATAAATTTTATAATAACCTCAGGGTCCCTTGCAATGTATTAAGGGATTTTTGAGCTTCTCAACTTGGCCACTCGAGCCATTTTCATTCATTCTGCAATGTCTGGGGGCTTTCAAGTCAAAATATGGATTCTTGATAGATTCCCCTACATACTAAAGGTTTAAAATTTATATAATAGTTACATAAGAATGGTTAAATTACTTGAGAGGCTTAACCAGGATTGAAATAAAGATGACCATCCTTGCCTAGCCATTTGCTTTGTTATTCCTTACCATGGTGACTGCAACCTTTATAGTGTAGGTTACCCTGTTTTCCCTAAAACTATATAGAAAGTTTATTAGGATGCTCTATATTTTTCATAGCTTCAAAAACTCTCATTTTATCTTTGCCTTTCTTCTGGTCTACTTACTTCACTTGTTTCCATGGAGTAGTAGAGTTTATGCAAGGGAAGATTTCCCCATATCTAAGATAAAATAGGGGGAAATTAAACAATTAATCTCACAAAAATAAATAGTGGATAGGGTTATGTAGGTCACAATATTGTCTCCTCAAAACATTTTCCTCTTAATTCATTATTTGAACCTCCAAATTCTCAAATTCCTTCAGTAGACTTTTAGGTGCAGGACTGTGAGGGTAGCTAGGGTATAGTCTTGTGAATGATTTCAAAAAGGAGTCTTTTTTTATATTTTCTCTTTCAATGATGTACATGAGGTTATTTTTTTCCATTTTATAAACCTTATTTCAATAATTTCCCAATGTGATTCTTAATATAACATTCACACACCCAATATTTGCTAGACTAGACCCATGCTTTGACTGAGACAGAGACATTTTGACTGTGTTTGGAGGTTGCTTGCCAAAAAATAGGGTTTGAAAAGTGTTTTGAAACATGTTTAGGGTATTTTTAGATCACCCTTCACTTTTTTAAGGTCATACTCCACCAACATCGTCTCATTTGGTATAAAGAAAACCTATTTCCAACTCACTGCCTGCATACTCTATCCGTACAATCCTATAAGTGCACTTGGCGTCATTTGAAATTTGTTTGAAGATGATTTGATTATTATTGAAGTTTATAAAATCAAAAAACCATGTATATATATATATATATATATATATATATATATATATGGTTTTTTGATTTTATAAACTTCAATAATAATCAAATCATCTTCAAACTATATATATATATATATATATATATGTATTCTATTTACCTTGAAAACTCAAGATAAGGTCAACCTTAACCTTCTAACTCACTACTTATATACTCTACATGACTGTGTTTCATAAATTTTAGGTCTACTTGTAGATGCTCTTGGCTTTATATGCACTTGTTCATGTGGTGTTTAGGATTATATTAAACCTCCATAGGTCACTTAGCATTCATTTTACCTGTATCCATCTTGAAAGAGTCATTATATCTTCAAACCTCATGCCAAAGTGACTGTCTACTGATTGTAATGGGATACTCTACCCATAGGTGCCTATGGGTGTGTATTGAGGTAATAATGAGGTCTGAGATCAAGGAACACCATCCTCATTTAGGATCCCAAGTCATATTCAATTTCCACTTTCCTCTTATTTTTTTCAAACACGTAGACATAACCATAATGGTTACTACCTATCTTAGTCATGCAATTGGCTATAGGTCATTGTTCTCAGTCCCTTGTATGGATTGGAAGTGAACCGTGAAGGATATGACACCACTTAACACCTTGCTTTGATGATCTTTCACATCATAAGTGTTTCCTAAAATCATTTTAATCCTCCAATTATGAAAGTGTCTATTTTTCAACCTTGATGAGGAAATCTCCCTTTTTGGTCTCAAACCTATAGTTGGTATTGAAATAATTTAGTGTATCTGAGAATGACTGGGGAGTCCTAGAACTCATGTTCTTTGGACTTCCCAATTCCCTTATCTTGAAAGGAGTTATCCTCATAGTATTGATACTAGACGGGGATCTTAGGTTATATCAAGAATCCTTCTTGAAACTTATCCAATTTTATCAAAAAACACAAAGTTCTATATTTTACCATTTAAGGGACAAGGGCCTAAAACTCAGTCATGATCTTCACTTCTTTACTTAGAAAATTGCTCTCAAGGGCTGAGCTATTATACTCCTTCCACCCTACCAAGACAAATTAAGAGTTCTTTAAATGTCTCAAAATCACTAAATGACCTGCATACACTCTTCTTAGGACACATGAAGGTATGTATTGACTGTGACATGTAGGGAAAACGTGAAAAATCAAGAAATATGCAAGACAAAGCCTTAAAAACAACTTAAATGCAATTATCAACCCTTTAATGCATAACATACATCAGGGGTATCTTCAAAACAACACCAAAATTCTTTCTTCAATGTGAAGAAATCACTTTCAAGGCGATTGAGATGAATGTAGGTGTGAAATGACTAGTTTGCAAATATACACAAGCCTAGAAGAGGATTTATTAGGCATTTTATGACTTCCAAATCAATAAAATAATGAAAACCATATGGAGAGGTCATTAGAAGCATGTGAAAATATCAAATCCATCAAAACCAAACACAAGAAACAAAAATTGGATCAAAAGGAGACCTCTCATGGTTGCATATGCATAAAAAGCTACTTGGAGTGTTAAGAATTGGTCATAAATGAGGAGGCACCAATTTGATAAATATCGATATTAAAGTGAAGCGCAATCAGATTACTATCCATCCCTAAGACCATTCTTCCTAACTCCACCTTTACGGTCCACACCAAGCACTTTAAAATGTCCTTTCTTGGGTTTCTAAGAGAAAAAAGAAGAAAAGAAGTCGCAGATGGAATTTATTTTACATACTCCTTGAAAATCAAGTGTGTAAAAGAGTGTGGGGAGGTGAATAGACACTCCACCCATGTTTTTAGTTGCAAGTGAGATTATCTATTCCGTACAAGTGCCCAAAAGGGCTTTAAAACAAGGAAAAACTCCCCATTTCTGCATATAACTAACTCTTGAGATGACACTAACCATTTTATGACTGCTCTAAACCTCTTATACATTGAGATTCACTTTGGTGATAAATATGCTTGCTTAGAGGTCCGTACAAGTCATTAAATGGGCTGAAAATGTGGCCAAAAGGAGTATTTTGCTTATAAAGCATAGTAAAGGACAAATATATGACTTATAAACACCTTAAGACACCTAAATGATCATATTATAATATTTATAACACAATTTAAACCTTTGACAATGTTTGACTTTAGTTGACCAAATTTGACTTTGTTTGACTTGGCCATTTCAAGAGAGATGAGCTTAGACAAGGACTAGAGGGAGGATAAGTAAGATGTCTAGGCCATTATGAGACCCCTATAGGACATGTATAAACTTATAATTTCTTTAGAAATGTAAGGGTTGACCTAATTTGACCAAATGTCAAATTTGGTCAATAATCACCTTGTGGTAACCTTACCCTTTCCTAGCAATCCTATTTGGAGGTCATTACCAAAGGGAAGACCAACTCAGCTCTCTAGTTGAGTATAATCTTTAGATATCAGTATATTTTATTTAAGCACTTGACACCCTTATCATTGTAGTGTGTGAAGTGAGGGGGTAGGCCTTAATACCAAGCCACATATTGATTCCAATATAGATATCTTTTGAATGCCTAAACATAACCTAAAACTAACCTTAGATATCCTCTCTAGTACCTGATCTACAAGACAACTTATATCACACAACTTCGTAAGCCATAAGCCAAAATCAAGATTAATTAAAAATCTAGGGCTTAAAATCTCTCTTAGAGTGTAATTTGATTTATTTGATCATTTTCTTGTCTTGTCTTTATTTGAATAATAAGGTTGTTTATGGTTTCTATCTTCCCTATCTCGCATGGTTCTCACTCGCCAGTAGCAACGAGACCCTACATAGTAAAATCTATCACCAAAAAACCTACCTATTCTACCTCTTCATCCATGGACTACACCTCTAAACCTGAAGACTCTCCTCACTCTTCAAGAAGTCCTACTTCCCTCAGGAGGTTCTTCAAGGAGACACATATTTTACCACTTTCCTAGAGAATAATTTTGTATCCTTGCAACATTACCTTAAAATCATATCTTATCATATTTCATCTCCAGCCCCATCCATAGATCCACCTTATGGCATACCCCCCATCTCATGGGGAGTACTACCATTGTCATGGTTACTACTCAAATATTAACAACCAAGCTTCTTCTTCAACAAACAACCCCATTGAGACTACCATTGAAAACCAATGAACCCAAACTGCCACCTCCCTTATAAATTCTACTCCTAACAGCCACTCCTCCACAATAGGAGTGCTCACCTCTAGTGTTACCAACCTTATTTTAGCTACCTTCAACCCATCAACTAACACTTTGCTTTAAAAACTTGTGGTGTCCATACCCTCTACCTTGTCATCAATCAATACAAGGGTCACCACCCTTCCATCGATTACTGACCTAACAACCACTCCTATCCAACAAGTACCCCATGGATCAACCTTTGGCTAGATCCCTAATCTACAAGAGCATGTACCCACTATCGAACCACCTACCTCTACCTACCCTCATGTGTCTTCTACCCAATAATTGACATCCACTTACTCATATGGGGCAACATCCCAACCTTCTCCCCACTATCTATATGTATCTCAACCATTTTAGCAATATGCATCTTATAAACCTTTGGGTATACAACCCCAAGCTAACTTAATAGAGATACTTATGGACAAGATGACCACCTTAGAGTCATTCATCTTGGGTGCTCATAACATCTTGTCATATGATTAAATCTGTAATGAGCTTATCCATCCATCTTTACCTATAAATCTATATCCTCCCTAATGGGAACTTCATAAGTTCTCTAAGTTTCAAAGGAAGATCCCCAATAACACCTTAGGTAATTCAAGCATGCTTTATATCTCATCACTTATGAGGATGCCCTTCTCCTCCTCACCTTCTCCATGTCTCTAGCCAATCTAGGCTTAGATTGGTATAGTGCCTTACCCAAACATTACATCTTCTCTTTCACACAATTGGCTCAAACCTTCTTGAACCATTTTTTGATCAATATCTCCAAGAAGGTGTGTATCACCGACATCTACTCTATTGGTATTTTGAGGATGAATGTGTTACCAATTTTGTGGCTCCTTGGAGGAGTCTTATTAACCAACTTTCCTTTTCCTTACCTCAACCTAAACTCATAAAAATCTTTGCTTAGGAATGTGCCAAGTATATCTCCTCTATGTTACATGTCCAAAGATTCTGAGCCTTTGATGAAGCTTTTACCATGACACATAAGTTGGAGAACTAAGATATTGATGAAGGAAAGCTTAAGCTCAAGAACAAGAACAAGAACTCAACCTATAAAACCAATAAGACTTCTTCCTCCAAGTCAAGAAACTGGTCTGATACCAATAAGAACCATGAATGTAGTTGTCCTTAAATCCACTCCTCCACCTTTCAACAACAAATCTAATTCCTCTAGTTCCTCAAATAAAAATTTGAGGAACCAAACCCAAAATAACCATAAAAAATTCATTTTTCTTGGAGAATCATCTTCTTCCATCTTGGAAAAGTTAGTGAAAGTGAATATCATTCAAATTCCTCCTAACAAGCCAACCCAACAATTTAAATCTTCTCATCTCACACCTAGTTGGTACAATGATAATGATTTGTGTGCTTTTTATTGAGTGATAGGACATGATGTTAGTAGGTGCAACACTTGCAAGAGCCTTGTCTAATCCCTCATTGATAAGGTGGAGCTTATATTGGATAACCCCAATGCACCATCAAACCAAGCCCCTGATATATTCAAGAAACCCTTCCAAAACCATGCTCCTACCAAGAATGAGAGCAATAGTGTTGAGTGTTCTCTTGATAACCATATGGTTAACATGGTTCTTGACACATTTATTGCTAAATAACCTATTGACCAACCTATTTATCTCTAACCCTCTTCGCTTATCAAGGTAGAGTAATTACCTTCCCTTCCTTTAGACACTCAAACCAAGGAAACACCATCTTCTCCCCTTCCACTTATTGAGCTAATGGAACAACTAGCCACCCATTTAACTGATATAATGGAACAACAAACCATCACCACTTCACCCTCACATTTAGCTACCAATCAAACCAATTCCCCTTTGAAAACCATTTTTGAGGAGAAAATCCCTGTGGTTACTCTTCCCACAGAGGATACACCCATCCAAGCCTTGCATCCTTTGATTGAAAAAAAAGGATGAGGATACCATCCCTATTCCCCACTTACGAGACTATCTTTCAAGTCTACCATTCAAGGAATTAAGCCAACCTATAAACCATTCTCTAAGCTAGTGTAAAAATTGGAGTTTATCTCTAACCCAGACATGGATCAAGCCACCTTCTGCTAGCAATTAGGTCTCCCTTACATTACCTAACCAGAACCTCCAACCCTTCCGTGGTTATACCAAATTGCCACTTCCATTAACCAACCTCTTACCATATCCACCCAAATAACCAAACCCTCTAGCCAACCAACTAAAACATCCACCAAACCCACCAACTTCCAACCACTTAATCCAAAAAAGATCCAAGTATCCAAACCCTCTCCTATCATCCCAAACAAATCTACCAAAAATCTTGGTATCCTTCCTACACTAGGCCTTCATCGTCCATCTGTGAAAGTGGACCTAACCTCTTCAAGCCCATCAATCCAATGTCAGACCAAATCAACCAAAGATATAAATCCACATAAAGGTTGGAAGACCTAAAATTTTCCTCCCTCAACTTTTCCCTCTATTTTGGGGCCTTATCCCTCTACCTTGAGTAGGAATTCAATTACCTCTACCAAAACCTCACCACCTCTTTTGGTTACACCTTCATAGTTTCTCTTTGATGCAGCTCTTTTCATCATGCCAATAATACCTAAGCTACCTACCTTGTGATCTTCCACCTCTAGCTCATCAACCTCCTTACCTAAAACAAAGCCATTGACCAAGTGTACCACCTTACCCAAGGTACTTACTACCAAATCTACTTCTATGTAACCTTCTACTCCAACAACCAAAGCTAAGACTACCACACTTCTACCACCTTTAGCCAAGTCCTACTTGACCATCCTCCATAGGTTATTACAAACTTCTTGTTTATCCTTACCTCTCATTAGGCCCTTTGACCCTCTAGCTTCAAAACCTACTTGGTACAATGATCACCAAGTTTGTGCTTATCATATGACACTAGGACATGATACAGAGAAGTACAAATCTCTTCAAACCCTCATTCATCAAATTTATGACAAGGACAATATATTAATAGATGAACCTCCTATTATCCTTATACCAATCCAATTATCAACCATACCTACCCAACACTCACCTACTCTTCCACTCCTACCAAAGAATTATAATGAATCTGACCAATCCTCCTACTCAACCTCTCCTTTTATTCATACTTTCAATGTGTTCAAAAGATCCCAAGAAAAGGATAAGGGGAAGGCCAAGATGTTCATAACTTAGACTTACCCCTCCTCAAACTCCAAACCAACCTTCATCTAACTATCTCCATCCTTGACCAAACCTAAGGCGTCTATCTTAGGTGCCTCCCAATTTAACCCCTTAGAATCTACTAGGAGATTTATCCTCAGATAACTTCATTAGACCCTAGTGAAAATGATCTTATATGAGTTAATCTCTACCTCTCCCCACCATTACCAAGCACTAATAGAAGCCCTAAAATACATTGAGGTTTGACATAAGGACCCCCAACTTATATCTACCTTTTTCAGTACCCTTCAAATTTCTAACCTTGTTACCTTCAAGGATTAAGAAATAGCTTCCATCTATCACAAGGACCCATATCCTCCTCTCTTTATCACTTACTACATCAACCAAACCTACATCAAATGATTCATGATTGATGGGGGAGATATCATTAACATCATCTTCTCACACCTACAACCAACTCAAATTATCAGATAATGTTATGTCTGAATCTTTAGCCATCCTTAATTTTTTCAATGATACCATGGCCATTACCTTGGGAACTATCATCCTTTATATCTGTTTAGGACCTCACACACTACCTAAACTATTTTATGTGGTAGAAGGTGAATTCCAATACAACATCTTGTTGGGATGACCCTAGATTCACTCAATGGGTTGAATTCCCTGTACCCTCCACCATTACATTAATTTTGATCATGAACTCTAGGTCATCACCATCTAAGCTAAACTAAATCCTTTATCAACATGCAACATGACCTACCACCCCAAAAATGTCCTCATAACCCCATATAGCATACCTTTAGTAGCTAAAACCTAACCTTCAACCACCAAATCAGATATCATGTCTCCTTCTATCAATGAGGCACCAACTAGATCCTCTATAACTTCATAACAAATTCATACCATTGATCTTTCTAAATCCACATTCTATCATCTTTCACTATAGGAATATCACCTTGTCACCCTTGATGCTTTCCCTACTCCTCATAAATATGGGTAAGTTACCAACCAACTAGGATATGACCCCAATGTCAAAACTGTCATTCTCTTTAGACCTCCCAACCATCAGACCCATTTTGTCTATGGGGGATTAGACAAACCACTTGGTGCTTCTACCACCTCTCTTTCACATATGCCATTTACCACTGGTTTTTCTTACCTCAAGAAACCAAGCTTCACCAAGACATACCTTCATCAGTGTGATTAGAAGATATTTGGTCTTGGGTGGCATGAAAATGGCCCACATGAGTTGGTCTCCATTGAAACTAGGAAACCTCATGAGAAGCATGGCCTTGGTTTCATCCTACCCAACAAAAAGTAACCCAAAGCACCTACTAACACCAATGTTAAGGAAGACAACCCTTCCTCATTAACCTCTCCCCTCCCCACGTGTGAGGATGATGACATCATCCCACCTAACTTTTTCTCATCGACATGATCAAACTAGGATCCTTGACTTACCAGAAGTAGGGGGAAACCATAACCATCCCTTTGATCTATCCTGAAATGATAGGGGAACACTCTCCTACCGTTAACATTATTCAATGTTAGGATGATGATTCTATCCTCACCTACCTTGGTGCACCATATTATTCAATCCATAAATCCATTCCTCCCAAGATCTCAACCATGTTAAATGAATTCACTATGGATATCAACTTGGGCACTTTAGAGAACCCCCACATTGTCAAACTGGGCCAATCCTTGAATATCAAAGAACTTTGAGACTTCCCCTCTTTCCTCCAAGATCGTAGCATAAAATTCACTTGGCCTTATATTTATATGCTTGGGATTGACCCAACCATTGATACCCATAACACATTCACTCATCATGATGCCAAACCTATCAAGCAAAAACTATGATGCATGCATCCTCGCATAGCCATTATTGTTAAAGAAGAGCTTCAACATTTGATATTTGTCAACTTCATTCAACCTATTGACTACCCCCAATGGGTCTCTAATGTCATACTAGTCACTAAAGCTATAAGGGGACTATGCATTTGTGTGGACTTTCATGACCTAAACCTTGCCTACCATAAGGATAAATTTCCTCTACCCAACATCAAACAATGTGTTGATCTTATGGCTATCCATGAGATGTTATCTCTCATGGATAGGTTTTTGGGTTATAATTAGATTGTAATTTCTCTTGAAGATCAACATAAAATCCCATTTACCACCCCATCGGGGAGCTTCTATTATAGAGTCATGCCTTTTGGGTTAAAGAATGCTGGTGCAACCTAAAAATATGCTATGACCTATATCTTTCAAGATCTTATCCATAAGATTATAGAGGACTATGTGGGTGACCTTCTAAAAAAATCTAAACTCTAAAAGTATCACTTGGCCATTCTTAAGATCATCTTCGAGTGACTTATCTGCTATCATGTCCACTTCAACCCTAAAAGTACATTTTTATGGTCTTGTCAGGAAAGCTTTTGGGATTCATTGTCTCTCTTCATAGAGTCAAAGTTGATCCCACCAAAATCAAAGCAATCCTAGACATGCTCCCTCTAACCAACCATTAGATTCATAGCTTGTAAGGGAAAATGCAATCCATTTTTTGTTTTATCTCCCATCTTTCAGATTGGTGCCAACCTTTTCACCACCTTCTGAAGAAAGATGTCTCTTTCAAGTGGAATAATGATTGTAAAAAGGACTTTGATTCACTCAAAGAGTACCTTTTGTCACCACCTATCCTTACCGCTCCTAAAGATGGCTAACCTTTCTACCTATATGTCTCTACCACTGACTATTCCCTAGGGGAAATACTAGCTCACTGAGACAAAAAACATAGAGAGTAATCCATGTACTACATTAGTCACACACTAGTAGAGTACAAGAATCGGTACACTCATACTGAGAAACTTTGCCTAGATTTAGTCTTCATGGCCACCAAACTTTGTCACTACCTTCTTAACCATAAAACCTATGTCATAAGCCACACTGACCCACTTATGTATATGCACTTCAAGCCATACTAGAATCAACATATGGATAAATTGATTATGCTCTTAGCAAAGTTTAACCTTTAGTTCATCTAATAGAAGTAAATTAAAGGGAAAGTCATTGCTGATTAGTTGGCCAAATCACCTCTAGTAGATAACTAACATCCTCCTCTTGAGTTCCCTAATGAGTCCATTATGGGCATATCTCATGTGCATTTCACCTATCAAGTCACCATGCTCTTCGATGGGTCAAAATGTCAATGTGGTGGGGGAGTTGGTATCATCCTTATCCTGTTTGATGGTAAACCTCTACCTTTATCTTTCAATCTTGATTTTTAATATACCAAAAACATGGATAAGTATGAAGCCCTAGTGATAGGTCTTCAGACTACTCATCCTTAGGAGTCAAAATGATCAATATCTTTTGTGACTCCTAACTTATGGTCAATCAAATCAATGGATCTTACTAGTGTAAAACAAATGTTTTGCAATAGTACAAGTAACTAGTTGATGAAATCCTAACATCATTAGAATATTATCATATCCAATCAACCCCATGATCTATTAACAAGTTTTCCAACACCATGGCTTCCCCTACCTTGCAGATCTTATCTACACCCTTAGACTCTAAACTATCTATCATTATTCACAAGCTTACCAAGCTATCTTATGTCAAACCAGATTCTCCCACCATTTTCAATGTGGAGGAGACCCAACCTGGCCTTTGGTATCAACAAAACTTTGACTATCTTAACCTTGGGATAGTTTTGTTGGGCCTCTCTAATAATTATCAATGCACATTTATTCAGAGTACCTCACATTATACCATTATGAGAAGAATTCTTTATAAATTTAGCTTCGATGGCCTCGTCATCAATTGCTTGTGAAGTCACAAAGCCTCCCATGCTATTAAGGAAATGCATGATGGTATCTGTGGGGGTCACATTAGTGACCTCACTATAGCTAAACAAATCCTTTGCCTTGGCTATTATTGGTCTACCCTTAACCAAGATTATTGTGATTATATGAAAAAGTGTTTTAAGTGTCAATAACACGCTAATTTGCATCATGTATCTAGCCATAACCTTCACATTTCTACTGATTTTTACCCCTTCTTGCAATGGGGTCTAGACCTCATTGGGGAAATTAACCCCCATTCCTCATAGTGGTACCATTCTATCATCACTACAACTAATTATTTTACCAAGTGGGTAGAGGTTATTCCTCTAGTCTCAACCAAAGTGAAGCAGATTTCCACCTTTATCAACCATCACATCATTTTAGACTTCAATGTTCCTCATAATATCATGACCAATAATGGTAAGTATTTGAAGAACAAACAAGTCTAGGGTATCTGTGATGTATTTGGAATTAAGTTAAGTTTCTCCTCACCCTATCACCCTCAAGCTAATGGATAGGCATAAGTCTCTAAAAAAACTTTTAATAACATGCTAACTAAAATGGTCAGTTCATCTAGTCAAGATTGGCATTTCCACATCCCTTTCATCTTGTTATCATATCGTACTAGTATTAGAACCCCTACGAGTGCTACCCCATTTTATCTTGGATTTGGAGTAGAGGATATCTTGCCTCTTGAATTCTAAATCCCCTCTCTTCACATACCTTTGCAATATCTAAGTTCTAAGAGAGATTATCATCAACACTATTTATCCTAGCAAGAGCTACTCGATGAATGTCATTTATCAAGCCTCATCCATCTTCATGTATACTAAGAGCATATCAAATGTACCTATAAAAAACACCTTAAAGTGCAAGAATTCAACATCAGATATCTCATCCTAAAGGAAAATCAACATGTCACTAATATGGAAAAAAATAAGCAGGGCAAGTTTGCTTTCAATTGGCTTAGGACTTATATCATAACCCACAGGTATGGATTAGGGGTTTATCAGTTGTCTTCACTCAAAGGCCACCTAGAACATGATCCCCTTAATTATTTGCATCTGTACCCATTATTTTTTTAAAAAGGAATGATTCCACCTTTTTTTTAAACTTAAGCTCATCCCTTGTCATCCACACACATTCATCCCCCTATTTTAATGGAAATTGATTAAAAATGAATCATATGATTATCCATCATAGCTATAGCCTAATATTGAACAATAACTACCATGGATCTACCCATGACATGGTTCTCATGGTACTTTCCACCCCTTTTTAGGATGGATTCCCATGGTCATTGTCACCTAAACCTCTTCACACCTAATCAATTTTATTGTGCTTCTAGTTTTGCCTTCATAAAGGTGAACCATTAAGTCATCATAAGCAAGTCTATGTCAAGAAACATCAAAGACAAATAACAAAATTCCTATCACTAGCAATCATGGGTCATTCTTAGCATTTACAGACTACTCCCTTGAAGGACAACCATTGAAAATTTATTATAAATTACCAAAACGTAAGGTGGACTACTTCCTCTAAGGATAGATATCAAATAGAATTAATCAAATCACATAAACTTAGAACACTCCCTCGAAGGATGGATGAGTAATCATTTTTCAAAAGTATATTAATTTCTTAGAAGCTTCCTGCATTGATCAGATTCCCACACAGATAAATTAGCAAAAAAACCCATTATCACAATCAAAATAAAATCAATATAATCTTGAAAGCTACAATCAGCTCTCAAGAACAACATAATAAAATGAAAGTTGTAATCATCTTCCATAAGTATACTTTCTGCATCGATTAGTCTATGTAACTTGGTATAGTCTTATTTATACCGACTCTGTAGACACCTATAGAAGTGACATGCTAGTCTCATAAGAAGGTTCCATTTTCACCCATCCCACATATATGCAAGGGATTTTTGAGCTTACTTGACATTATCTGGTCAAGACACATTTTTAGTCAACTAATGAATGCTAATGTGAAGCATTTGAAGGGCTTATGTTCATTAATTCCATCCAAAATTGGGTCTTTTTTTATCCCTTATTAATAAAGAAACACCATGCTCATTGCTTATCCTATCGTGACTAGTTGATATTTTCATTATGTCATTTACCTCTATATTATATTCTCTATTCTCCCATCAAGTGTTGTTAATTAAATTATCTCCTACATTTTATCATAAAAATTTAAAACAAAGAACCATAAGCATAACCATACCAAAAACCATAACCATGACCAACATCATAAAGAAATAACATCCATAAACATTTAAACAATCAACCATTTTTTTCACCATGTGTCTAAAGTCTAATAATGCATTATATACCCATTTAAAACTCAACATGTCATGAGAATAACCATAAATATTAGCCATCTCATGCCTAAGATAACCATCCATAACATAAGCATAACCCATGATCCTATCTAAGCATCACATCATAAGCATTAATAATCAACATCATCATAAACATCATAATGTGACCTTGTGACTCCTAACCATCAACAGTCAAGGTCCCACACTTTTTCAATTTTGGAGATCACCTCATCTCCCACATACCAAAACTAAATAATTTTGGAGATTACCTTTCTCCACGTACCCATTAGAACTTGTCACCTTACTGTTGGTCTATTTTTCCCCAACTTGTGTGAATTTTATGATGCGTTTTGCCTAGTCTCTTGATTGTAGCAAAAACTTTGCCATGTTGAACACCTTTTGAACTTACACTACCTCACACTTACCTAACCCACTTATGTCTTTTGGGAGCACTTCCCACCTTGGATACCCATGGCAAAACTGACCTATTTGGGAGACTAATAGGTGTACCCAACTGCCATGCCTAAATGTGATCATGCAATACACTAGTCACTTATCGCTTAGCACCAACCTTATTTTTATCAACCATGACAACCTTGTGTTTGTGTGATCTTGACTATCAAACCTTTTTTCACACTTTACACCCTTGTTTATGTTTTAATGCCCAACCTATCATCTACTTTCGTCATCACCCTCACTTATCTTATCAAAACCTGACTCAATTTTGGTTTCACCTCATTGACTCCTAGTTTAAGGGGGAATACCTCCTCCCATACTCAGAGTAATTAGTAGACCTTCAACCTAGAAAATTAATTTTTATTTTGAATCTTGTTCATTTCAAGACACATAATAAAAAAGGGCAAAATGGATACACAAAAAATACACACACTCTGATTCCAAATGTCGAAATACTCTCTAGACTACCCTAGGCCCCTTAAGGACCATTTTTTATTTTGACCCCTAACAAACCTAACCCATAATTATTTTAACTCAACTAGTTTAACCTTACCTTTTAACCCTTTTTTGCCCTCGACACTCGATCACTGATTGTCAGGGTAACCGTCGATAGTCACCCTAACCATCGATGTTCAAGGTGCACCTCCTTAACCAAATGCATGCAAGCACGTACTTTGATTTTATAATTATATCCCATCTAATTCCAATTGTGAGTTATTGCATGGATGAGTTAATTTTAGTAATCCCATTTCATATGTTGTTGGAACTCTCTCACCTTGGCTATAAGAGAGAAGAAATAAGAGGTGAAATCCATTAAGGAATCATCTATAAACATCTAAAATCATTTGAAATTATTATTAAGAGCTTAGTAAATATAGGAGTTTCTTTCTTACATCTTAATCACCATTAGTAATTCAATAAACTAGAAATTATATAAGGGAGTCAGCTTGCCATTACCTCTTCGCCAAGCCTTTAGGTACCGTTACTCTATTAGAATCAAACTAGATTCCACCAACAGATCAACCACCTCAATCATCCACCCAATTGACTTTTGGTAACATAAGTAATTGATTCTTAGTATTCATTTAATTTATTTACATTTCATAATTAGCCCATGTCTTACCCATCTCTTGGAATCCATATTTTGGATCTCATCAATCAACCAAAAATTACCAACCTAGATATTCACATAGTAATCATCGATGGTTGACTCAACCACTAACAATCCACCCAATCCTTGATGGTTAGCTTGACCACCAATGATCACCTTAACCACCAAAAGTCATCCCAACCACCAATGATCACTGTGGTACCAAAAACTAGCAAATTAATTTTCATCTATCTACACGCAACCAAACCTAACTTTATGTGTTCCTACCTATTCATAGACCCATTTTTGATTTTATGAAGCAGATCCCAATCCTCTAAAACTAGTGTTAATTAGTTTATTGCTAATTTAATCAATCCTAGCATATTTATTAGCAAACATTCTTCTATTCAATTTCAGTACCTTTTGATTCATTGATGCAAGTAACTTTCTTTTCTATTTATAAAATTAATTGTTTAAAACATGTGGATTGACAATCCCTAAGGAAGATCTCACTTTTGGGATCTAGCTATCACTAGGCAATCCACCCAACTATTTATCTAACAAACAAGTTAGCTTTAGTGATTTTTTATTTATAGGTCATCCTCGTAAGCCAAAGAGGAGCTCTTCACAATCTTATTATTTCAACATGCACACTATCAATCAAAATTTTCAACTATACTTGTACTTAGTTTCTTCTTTTTCTCTTTCCCAATAATAAGCAAGAAATTCATTGAAATAGTCTACCACTGATTGGCAACTCCAATATCTCACCATCCAAGTATCTAAAGAAGAAAGTGTGTTCCCCAATTTTGTATTCAATGGAGTAGGTACCCATCCACAAGGCATTAAATTTACCATGCCTACCTTTTTCCTCATGCCTACTATCCCAAAGTAAAACCAGATCATCTAATTGAAAATTTCTTAGAGTAATGTTTATATCAATTAATCTTTTGAGTTTCTCCTTGAATCTAAGGTGTCTCTCATGAGCTTGGCTTCTCGTTTCATCAAGCTCAACAATATGGTTTATTCTTCTTTCATAGTGGTTGATTTCATCATCTTCATCTAGTTATTACAAGAAGTAATAGGTTGAAAATTATAAATTCATAGGCAAAATAATTTGATCTCCATAAACAAACTCAAAAAGGCTTTTACCTATAGATTGCTTAGGCATGATCTTGTCAGCTAACAAGGCAAACTTCAACTATTAACCCCACTTCTTCTTATTAGCTTCTAAAGTTATTCTAATGATTTAGAGCAAGATTTTGTTACTAGATTATGCTTCCCTATTCCCTTAAGGGTTTTTATGGGAAGCGTAAGTCAATTTGATCCCATATTATTAGCACAATGCCACCAAATGTTTAGCTTTGAAACTCATGGCATTATTAGTAATTACCTTAACAAATACAACAAATCTACAAATAATCTGATTCAATGGAAAGTCCATAATCACTTGGTGTGTGGCCTTAATTGTGGGGGCTGATTAACCTATTTCATGAAGTAATAACTTTCAACCAATATCCATCTATGTCCAGTGCTTGATGAATCAGTGATTTCCCCAATAAAAGCTATTCCCCATTGTCTAAATTGGCCTTCCATCATTACAAGTTGCAAGGGGAGAGAATGAAAAGTTGTCAACCTTCTTGAAAATCACTAAAATTTCTCACATTTTCTAAATTTTTGAGCAACATCCTTAAATAGTGATAGCCACCAATAACCAGCTCTCAAAATTTTATGGGTTGTGACTTTAGGTGCAAAATTACTAACATGTACTCCACTATGGAAGTCTTCAATCAAATCACTAGTTTCTCCCTTTACCAGACATCTCAAGAAAACCCCATTCATATTATTACATGTCAATCCACCTTCAGTCAAGAGTTCTCCTTTGATTATTATCCAAGTCAGTGGGACAATCTAGATTTTTCCAGTAGTAAACAATGTCCTTATACCATAGATATATGTTAATTGTACTTAAATAATCATCATCATTGAAAACAAAAATGTTTACCTTAATGGAATGAAAATTATTCTCAACCATGAGCTTAACTAGACCCATCCCTTTCACTAGCTTGGTGGTCTATATATCCATGTCATACTCTTGCAACTTGTTGACCCACTGGCATCTCTTGATTGATGTTTCAATCTAAGTAAATGTCTTTGACCTTTGTATGTGGGACATAAGGAATAATATTCAAACTCAAAATTTAAGGACTGAAGATATTAACAACCCTTAAGAGAGTAAAATTTTATTTTTCTATGATAGTATAGTTAAGTTTAAGTCCTTGTATAGCTTTAAAAAAGAAATCTATGGGTTGCTCATGTCCATCACCATTGTTTTACAATAGGACAACAACTACATTATTATGGGATACAAAAGAGAATACTTGAAACTCTATAGTGTAATCAAGGTTGGCAAAGATAGGGGTAGAATTCAAGGCTCGTTTGATCTCATTGAATGCTTACATGGCCTTCTCCTCCTACTTGATGGTTTGGTCCTTCTTTAACATGGAAGTAATAGGTAGAGTGTTCTCTGCAAATTTGGACACAAATTTTTTTAAAATGTTTATTTGTCTAAAAAATGACTGAATTCAATTCTTAGACTATGGGATAGTCACTTTATCAATGGCTTCCACTCTCTCAAGGTCAATCATGACATCGTCTTTAGACACTATATATCCCAACAGCTTAGCCCTTTGTACTCTAAAGTGATATTTCTTAGGATTAAGTGAAATACCAAACTTCTTGCATCTAAGGAACAATTTTTGTAGATGCTCTAAAGGTTATTTTTGTTCTTGAATTACACTATAATGTCATCCTGATACACAATAATGAATTTATTAATCATCCTTACAAATGCAATATCCATATCTCTTTGAAACATTACACCATCGTTCATTGACTTGAAAGGCATCTTCCTATAAACATACATGCCTCAAGGTGTTGTAAATGTGGTTTTGGGTCTCTTAGAATATTCACCACAACCTGGTTATACCCTAAGAAACCATCTAGTATGGATAACATTTCTAATATTTTAACACTTTGTAACAAGTTATCCATATTAGGCAGGTGGTAATTATGCTTTAAAGAATATTTATTCAAATTTTAGAAATCCATAGACAAGCAGATGTCAATGTTCTTGTTTCATATAGGGACTAAATTTTCCACCCATGATGAATACCTGATGGGATGAATAATTCCACTATCCCTAGTCTTCTTTAACTCATCCCACATCTTGGTGGATAAGATGGGGTTGATAGGTATTTGTTTCTACCTAAAAGTCTTGCTATTAGGTAGTAATGGGATGACATGCTAAAACAAATCTTCTCTATATAATTTCAATTTAGATTAAGACCAAGCCAAGAAATCTTGGTACTTCCTTAATAGCTACATGTAAGCATGTTTCTCTATTACACTTACCAAACTTACCAATCCTCTATGGATGGTATTCATATTTATTTGAATGATGTCCTTCCTAAACAAGGTTTCTTTCCTATCATAGGTCTAAACCATGGATTCCAAGTCCATAATTTGATCTTGAAATTTAGCTTCACAGTTTATAAACCTTCTAATATGTTCATCATCATCAAAAACTTACCAATGATGAGTATTGTCTAGGACTAAATATCTGACAAGTACCTCCACTTAATACTAATTGTGAGGGTTCATATTTTCAATTTCAAATTGAGCACCCAACCTTGCAAGTCTATCAACTTATTCATTGAAAATTCTTTCATGGTAAAACATGTTGAAAGCATCAAAGAAATCTAACAAATTTCCATATAACATTCCTATGTTTTTTCAACCTTTTATTCTGGGTGGCATAAGCATTACAGACCTGATTAACCACTAACTTAGAATCACCCTTTACAATCAAACTTGTAATTCCATGTTCATGGGAAACTCTTAAACCAAACAAGAGTGCCTCATACTCAGTAGTATTATTCTTGCACTCAAAGGACAACTTGAAATATTTATTTTTAGGGGCATACAAGACAACCCCATCTCCATTTCCAAGTTTGGAGCAAGCCCCACCAAAAGACATTTTCCAAACATCACTTTCATTTTCAAACCCAACATCAAGAACAACTAGTTATTCAATAACATTCACACTCCTCATGAAGCTACCTAGATCCAAATTAGTTTACATCACCTCATTTAGATATCTTTTCAAATCTTCAAGTACATGTAACATTTTAGGATCTATATGAAGTTTCACCATCTTACCCTCTAAATGAATGGTGGTGTAAGAAATATCCATCTTCACACTTCCACCCATGTCGGTAGTCCATTTTGCGATAGCAACATCTCCCACTTGGGAGGACAATCTACAAATTCCTCATACATATCCAAGAATTTACCTAGATGCACAATCAACTTCAATACTAACCCTTTAATTTGTCCAACAACTAGCACCACTCATAAGTCCATGGCCTAGCACTTACAAAATGCTGATTTTATTTTCATCCAAGATCATTAAGGACACCTAGGGGAATCATATTGAAATAAGATATAGAATCAAACAACATTTGTTAACAATAAAATCATTAATTATCAAGGTGGTATAAAATGGGTCAACATCTAGCTGACTCTATATTAGTGTAGTCCCCAAATAAACCTCTAGTGTTGGTTTAATGACCTCATCTGATTCCTCACCATCATCTAGAAGTGTTTGGGGTGAAGTGATTTAATTTTTAGTTATATTCCCACTAAATTTTAAATTCTCAAATGCCCTCTTCCTATGTTCAGGTATTCATAACAACTAAAAAAGTGGCACAATGATTTTTAGTTGACTTAATACTTGGGCCATATCACATACACTGTACTGAGGAAGGGGGGTAATAGGAGGAAGGGTAAAAACACCTTCAACTAGAATATTATCATTCAAAGTCATCGGTGGAATAGGCTGCGATAAATTATTATTTTTAACAACAATTTTTAAGGATGGATTTTGTTTAACATCATTCATACCCTTAGGAATACTGGATAATATGGGTTATCTATTCTTGGATAGATTACTTTTATATTTGAAAATTTTATAAATAGGTTCTATCTTGGAGAAAATAGGGACATCTTTAGTTTTATTAAATTCCTTACTTGCATCCCCTAGCCTTGGATTTTTAGGGTTAGTCACTTGAGGAACATTACCTTATTTCCTACTTCTTAGACTATACTCTTTTTCTTGGGCAACTATTGCGTAATTAACATCTTCATATCCTCAACTAAAGAAATACCCCCATCATATTTCTTAATCATCATAGATTATAAAAATTTGAAATAATGATAAAGTAATTCATATGCTTTTGTCGTGTTAACAGAAAAAAAAAACTCAAAATTTAGGACACATACCTTTTATACTACACTCCAAAATTGATCAATAGTTGTAACACTTTGTAATTTTGTGGAGGCAGACATTTTAATTTGGTAGATTTGACAATCAAACATCAAAATCTCATCATCTTTAGATGAAAACTTAGATTCTTTTTCATATTTATCAATTTGTTCAGTAATATCACAAGGAGGATGGGGTAAGAATCACGTATCACACTAATCAATATCAAGGTCACAATTTACAATGTTCACTTTGGCATTCAATGGATCAAGAACTTCCTTCTCAACTCCTCTATTCTGATTTATATCATTTTGGGTAGGCCTCTTTCCTCTATCATTATCTTAATTATGGAAAGTTGGTCTACATTGTACTTGATTCTAATTTTGATTTATCTCATGACTAGAAGATCCATGAGGAATCCCTTTCTCAGCTCTAGCCTACTTATATGACATTTCCTTGACAACAGTTGCCAAGGTTTTCATGGTCTCCTCAAGATTGGTTGTCTTAGTGGATTGAGTTTTTTCAATATTGACCAACTTCACATCATCCCATTTTTTAAAAGGTTTACCCATAATATTTATGTTATTATCAATTTGGATAGCCATGTTAAATTCCAACCTCAAGTTTGTAGGAGCCTTATACCTTAAGTAATACACTACCTTCTTTATCAATTGCATCATAGTATTTAATCAGGTAATTTATATCACTAGTTCTGATATTTTTTGACAAACTCATCATAGTATTATTAAAACTTGTATTAAAATCCTACACATACTCATTAGGGTTATTCTTGATGTTTTCAAGCTTAGAAAAAAGGAACCTAGGATCAATTTTATCACCATACTAAATTTTGAAAACATTCTTCATTTCTTCCAATGAATCTACACATCCACGGGGAATGGAATTGAACCAATCACATGCATCTTATTCCATTGTGTGAAAAAACAACTTATTACAAACATCCTCATTCTCAACATCATAGTCTTCAATGATCATATGAAAATCCCTCAAGTGATGATTACCAATCACTACATTATTCCTTTGAAACTTAGGAAGGTGGCTCCTTACTTCATTTGGAACTTCATTAGGGTAACCTTCCATTTCATCAAAATTAATTGGACTAAATCTAGGAATCTTTAATGCATGATGCTCATCCTCATCTTGATATCTATATCTCATGACTAGGCCAATGGTGGGTTCAGGATCAAATGATAAAGGGTTGTAAGGGGCTGAGTGAGGTACACTTGGGAGATCAATCCTAGGAGGAGATTAAGTTATTTGAGAAGGTGTTATGTAATAAATTGGAATATAAGGATTTACTTTATTAGGATAACTATGATAATATTCAATTAAAGTAAGTTTAACAAATAAAATTTTAGGTGTACCATAATCTTGACAATCCAAACACTCTATTATAACATAACTTTATCCTTCAATTGGCCTCCAAACTTGGCTCCTCATTTGATGAACACTTAAGGGTGAGACAAGTTGCTTTGATGAGTCACCTTTGAATGATGATTTTAGTCCTTACAACTTTACAAAAAAGATAACACTCAAAGCTAAAGATATTAAAAATGGGCACTCATCTTCCTTGAAACCAAATACAATGTTGGAGTCGTCACTAGAAGAAAAATTTTAGAATATAATAGATCATGAATATGTTGTGATACAATATGAAACTATAATTTTTTGAATTTAATGAGAAGATATAACAAAAAATACACTAAAAATCTAGATTCAAACTTAAAAGAGAAAATCACATCAAAACATGAATAAATCAACAACTCTTTTTTTAATAAATTTTCATCAACACAAGTGCCAAGGATCTTTTCATTCGTTAGCAATGATACTAGCTATGTGTTGGTTCCAAATTATACACCTCTTGCACTCATCCTTGCACACTTGGATAGTACATAAAATGTGGATGGTAAATCCAAAATTATGTCATTATAGCTAGGGATGGGTTTAGCATCAGGTTGGATTGAATGTAGAAAATGACTAGAAGACACTGATAGAGGGTATGGTTAGCTCCCTACTACTTCTGACTCTACCTGAACCAAGGGGAAAGGACCTACAAGGTAGCCTGGTTGCATGGAAGGATATTATAGTTCAATCTTTATGGGGATTATTGGTACACAAATAATCAAATTTGGTCAAGGCATAACCAAAGTTGTTCACTCCACTTGAGAAGAGTTGTCACACAGATTGAACAAATGCTCTACAATAAACATAAACTACTAAAGACAAATGGGAAAGTTAGTGTAACCTTCATTTTTAAAGAAACTTCTAATAACTCAAGTCTAAATGGAAGATTACAATGTTAGGTTTGAAAGAATAAAACACAAATACATTTTAGATATGCATTATTGATGCGCCTGTGGACAAATATACTCAGGATAGTCAAAAACATGTATTACTTATAGGGTAAAGTAGGTAGGATGAGTCAAGTATATTAAAGGGTGAGGTGGTGGTTCTAAAATAGTAGTAATTCCTTCAATAGACATGACATCATTAAGTTTCAAATATGTAAAAGATTGAAATACAAGCTAAGGAAACTATCAGGAATGATCTGCATCCATTAGTGCCAATGCAATGCAAGTATTCAAATGATCTTTGAAACCCTAAAGCATACACTGCAAGTAAAGATTCAAACACTTTATCCTATCAAATCCATAATTCCATGGCATCCTTAAAATAATATCAATAAAAAAAATTTAGATCACACTGCAGAAAGGAATTTATAACCTAGTTCTATGCCCAGATTGACCACCATTGAGAGACATAAAACCTGATAACCAATCAACAAAGAATGTAAAATATATTATTGCATTTTAATGATAAGATATAGTATAAATCATAACTATTTTCCATTAGCTTGAAATTAGATCTTACATACATCAATGTTCATAATGTGATCATGGGGAAAAGCATGGTAGTTTTGTTATGTTATAGGGGAGATATATACATTCTATCAGAGATTGCTAATGCCTATACAAATGTAACCACCTTAGCAAGAGAGATAAAAACACGAACAACGAGGATCCCAAAAATGAAAATGCCTCTACAAAGAAGGGATTTATGGAAGTTAAAAGAGCCTAAGACCTAGGAAAACCAATAATAATCTTGTAAAGAGGACATACCCTCTTTACTTATTCAATACTCTCACCCAAAATATTCTTCTAAGATGCTCCAACTAGAAAATGCCTTTGGTTAAACCTAGAATCCCCTGATCTTGTAAGAGAATGATTCAAGCAACTGCTTGTCCATGTAATGATGAAGTTTTTTAACAAACCCTTGATCTCCTTGGTTATAAATTTATTGCATTTGGGCTTGAGGGAGAATATTACCTTGGGAGCAAAATGGACTATTTGTCTTCTTATGAAACCACTTGGCCATGCTCTCCCATTAATCATTTGCAAATATGTAAACTTGTGGACAGTTGCCCTTCTCCTTGTGCATGCTAAAAAATTCCCTTTGTTCTATCATGAGTGCATTGAAATACTCCATCTATCATGGAGTCAATGTAAGATCCATGTCCATTTGGATAATATCCTTCAAATGGCCCACTTTGGTCTCATAACCCCTACATCAATTTTGTCTTCCATGGAGGTGTTCGACACAACCCAAATATTGTAAATGCAAGACTTAGCTTATTTTTACATTTTTACCTTTTGACTTCAACATGCCTTCTTCCTTTTCTATTTTTCTATTTTAGGGTTCCTACCAAAATTTATGAAGCTTATGTGCATTTTTTTACCTCATCTTGCCTTATGTGGGAATTTAACCTCATTTTTTAATTTTCACCATCTTAGTCTGGTAGGATTTCATCCCCCAACTATAACTTTGCACATTGGAAGGAATCCAGAGATTTGGTACACATGTAAAATTTACAATTTCACAACTTGCAATCTCAAGTTATAGTTCAGCCCAAATGTTTCACAACAGACTTGGGAACTTCAAAGGAAATTTACAAATTACAAATTTGCAAAGTTGTGTTTGGCTTGGAAATTTTTGCTTTGAATCTTTGACCTCACGTTGACTAGTGGGTGGTAGACATTTGAGTGCCTTTTATAATTTACACATTTGTAAAATACAAAATTGCATCTTCCTCTAAAATCTCCCGTAGACCTCCCATTGAGACTTTTCATCTTTAATCCATCCTGGTTGTAGAAACATGACTTGTAGAATATCTTTTTAGAGACCAATATTTTCTTTGGCCATCATTTGCTTCTCCATTTTATGCTTCCTATGTATGTTGGGATGCAACACATTGGTTATCCATTGTGGCCTTTAGAGTACTGAGATTGTTTTCAATCTGTACATCAATCACATGATTATTGGATCTCTGGGCCTGCATATTCTCTATCAAATTCTGAATTTTTCATCATAGTGTTTATGATAAACCTTATAACATGTAATAAGGAAACTAATGAAGCTAATTTAAACCTTTTGCAGGTTTGAATTCCAAAACAACAAGAGCCTCTTTGTTGTTATACTTTATTCCAAGCATTTTCAATAATTTTAAATATTTTTCCACAATTCTTTCGAACCTTATTTCCATTATTGCTACCATATCACGTTGAACATTTGGTGGTTGATCTTCCCTCACTATAAAAAACAAAGCCTCAAACATCTCCAAAAATGGATCTTTACAATTAATGTCTAACATTAAAACACAACATCTCAATTTTGTAATCATCTCCAATATATTAACCCTCCTTGAAAAGTATAGGATATCCTTTTCATCCAATGCTTCAAAACTACTCAAAAAAAAGATTGAAAATATCCTTTAATAAATCATCACTATAAGGTGGATTAGGAGCTAATATTCACATTATTTCATTGAAGCATGCAGCAACAAGAAGTCACGCCTCTTTGACTTTATGTTGAAGAAATTCAGGCTGAGCAAGAGCATTGTTGATAGGCCCAAGTAAAGATTCTAGAGTTGGAGATTGATTTAGATCAGATGGAGAGCTCAATGTCACATTCATTAAGAATGTAGGTGCTGGAGTTGTGGAATCAAAATGCAAGAACCTGATGTGCCTTGCTGAAAATCCTTGAAGGTAACGCTGCAAGAATAACTTCGAAACATGTGGCATTTTTTTTATGACCCTCATATCGCTGCTTCACCTGTTACAGACATGTGGACATTCTGCCAGCAAGCCTTTTTGAACATTTCATTTACTTTGTGCATCCATGGGCTTACGAGACTAATCTGAAGTTTGCATTTTGCAAACTTGATTTTTCACCTTATTTCTCCACCGTTTATTTCTTGTTGACTTAGTGTGTAGGCAACGGTCCTGGGAGGTTCATTTGTAATTTATAATTTGCAAGTGCAAAACAGACTTTGCACCTCCACAGAATTTTTCTGCCATCGTCTTCTGTGGACTTAGGAGGTCAGCGTGCAAAGTGTAACTTGTAATTTGAAACATTGTCTTTCCAAATAACATTTCCACCTGCCTTCCTATGTCGATGTCTAGGCTTTATCACAAACTTTGGGGTATATACTGCGAGGTGCAATTTGCAAATCGACAAGTTGCTTTTCTTTTCAAACCTTCCGCCGACGCCCTTCCTCCATGTAGGACCATGCTTTCACAGTGGGTTTTAGAGCCTTAGCTGCACTTTAAAATATCATAATATGCCAAATTTTATTTTTGACTTGTTATCTCTGCCATGGAAGCATATTGCAACTTTGCAATATGCAAAGTTGCAATTGCTCTCAAAACCTCCGCTGACCTTTCCATTTAAAACTTTTCAACTTGGCCGTTGATTTTTTCACGTGGATTTTGTAACTTCTACGTTTCTCATGCCTTTACGTGGCCCCTTCAAATTTTCATCCCCAACGTGGACATGGAACAATTTGCATGGGTTGATTCTTATTACTGGGATTTAATTCTTATTGCGGACTTTTGAATGGCTTTTACCATTTCTAAATTACAAATACATAAAATTGCTTTTATTTTTTGGATTTTTGTTGATTTTTTTGAATCACTATGAAACTTGTAACCAATAATTGGTATAAGATATGAAAACATTTTATGTTAGTTTGAAACTTGGATTTCATAAGGTTTTCACAATTTAATTGTAGAATTGGATTTTCATTTTAGGTATACATTTACGGATTGGGGGCAACAATTAAATCCTTAGGCACTAATTCTTCACAAAACAAGTCTCGAAATGCTTAGTACAAGTTTGGGCACTAACATCAACTATAATGAATTTTTTCAAATTAATTTCCTTTCTATATGTAACATTTTTGTCAAACGTTTGTTCATATATAATTACCGTTTAATAGTGACATGTTGATATGTAACTGATTTTTAAAAATATTTTAATAAAAAGATAAGAGACCTCAAAAATCTCAATTATCTATAAATAAAATAATTATTATATAATATAATATTAAAATATAATAAATTATATATATAAATATTATATATTATTATCAATACATATTATATAATTATAATATATATTAATATTATATACCACTATTAGTAAATGAGTTCAATCGAAAGAGCTATATCATTCTCTTCTAATGAGAAGAAGGACCAGACTTTAGTTTGGAGGAAAAGGAAAATAAGACCCCAAACATGTTTTGTTTCAAAGATTATTCAACACAAAGTGAAATGAGCGGGAATGTAAGGTAGAAGTTTTGTTGAACCTTGGCAGCCAATAGCTGTGGCATTATTGTTACTCAATATAAGGATTATAGTTGGTTAAGTTATATTGGGCAGTTTGCTAAGGACAAGTATTTTTTTTGGTTGATTGTTTGCTACAATTTTGTTGGTTATTTACTTTCTAGCCTTGGTATTTGGATCAATAGTTATTTGTTTTCAGTTTAGTGTTTTGTCAATTGTTTAATATGGTTAGAAGTGTTTCTAGTGAGCTTCAAGGTTATTTATATTTTTTAAATTTATAAGGTTATGGGGTATTTTAAAACCCATGTTTTATTCTTATTAAATTAAATATATAATAGATAATATTATATTATATCTATATTATTATTATTAATTTTATATAATTATATATTATTATATTATATAATAATATTATATTAAAATATTTGTTTTGATATATTGAGGGTTTAGGTGTCTTTTACCTACAAAATAAAATAATTAAAAAATTATTCATTTGTCTCAGATAAAAATATACGAGGGAATGAAGAAAATGAGCCTAGCTAAAACCATCCTTTTTTACCAAAGATCGATTAACCCATCCAAAAAGAACCCAAAAAATCCC
>JARHVA010000195.1:2930000-2942500 GCA_037957365.1 Torreya grandis
TCCATATTGGGTTCATCTCCCTAATCTACCTCTACATTTTTTTCATGCTCATAAATAAATAACTAATGCTTTGGGGTATTTCCTAAAGGATGATAATGAGCAGGTTGATACAAGCTTATGTACTTATGCTCAATTTTATATTAAGATCAATTTAAGAAAAGGGGTTTTAGATAAAATCATTTTAAAATATGGTAAAACTGAGCATGTTTCAATTCTTGACTATGAGAATACTACTTTTAGATTCCATAATTACATATTACCAAGTCATCGTCATGTAAATTTTCCTAAAGAAAATCCACAAGTGATGAAGAAGAAGGGAGAAAAACTCTAATAAAACAAATAGGGTGCACTAAATCCATCCCTAGTGGCCAAAGATTGTTTTCAAGATACATAAACACAATATGCAATAAAAATTGAAGATAGCAAGAGAGAAGGAAAAGCTGCTTCTGTGAAAGAAAAATTACTCATTAAAGAGGTGATAAAACTATTCAAATCTCTCCTATTAAGCAATCATCCAAAGGAGTTAAAAGAGGACATGAGTCTAAAAACTCAGACTCAGGAAAGGATTTGCTTGATTAATTAATTCTATTAAATGTCGAGCATGAAATATGGTAGGAGGTTACAAAGAAAAAGGTAAAAAAGTCAAGATAGTTAATCTTTTAGATTATTATACCACAAGATGATGTTTTATACTAGATTTTGGGTAGTTAATAGGCTTATTATATGTTAACTTTTAGACTTATGGTTGTTTGTTGTATTTGGCTCTCTTAGACCATGGTGTTTTTAACTTGGTTCTATTATGGTTTTTTCATATTAATAAAGGGTAAGGATCCCATAAAAAGTTGTATCTATCCAAGAAAACATATAATGATTTTTAATATTCATCTTAGATTAGTTTTGTTTAGTTCATTATAATTAGTCACTATGTTATTAGCCTTAAGGTTCTTTCTGTGTAATTATTTCTCTTCTATTCTATCATAGGTTGTTGTGACTAATTAACTTATGTATATTTATGTGATTTTTTAGCCTTACTATGCATGCAATACCTATAAATTAATATCCTTTACTTAAAAAACTAGGTCCGCTTTCAACATATGTGACCTTAGATATAATATTAAAAACATGTGGATTAAGGAAGGCTAAATATTTATAATTAATAATTACAACCTTATTAGTTTACAAATATCTTATCCATTAAATTACATAATTGTTACACATTTTTCATATTAAAGGAAAACAACATATAGTAGTTAAAATCATAGTTTGATTAAAGGATCTAACTATGTACATCATTTATAACCATGTGTGATATTGTGATTTTAAGGAAATTTAGAAATCAACTCTAAAGATGAAACCTTATATGGTGGAAATATGAAAATCCTAAAAATAAAAGACACAACCCTAAGGAAAACCTTAGGTTTGGTTATGTTTGAAATAGTATACAGGTTGCTTAACATGTTTTTCCTTTATTTAGATTAAGACTAAACCTACAAAAACATATAGCTATTTTTACTATTAAAATTATAATGATTAATAATTAAGCATATATAAATATAGAAGATAAATATTGATTTGAAAATTGCACTTACTAAATATGAAAAGTGCTAAGAGGAATAAAACACTTGGTATTATATTGTACTACATAGGGTTGATAGTATATGCAAAAAAGAAACTAAACTATGACTCCATGAGATTAGTTACTAGATTTCTAGCTGCACTTGGACAATAATGCTAGGTGCATGTCATTATCATCAATCCATATGTTTCACATTTTAAGGTTATTTTTTTTAATTCTTGATATTTTATTATAGCATAGGTCATTATAGTTTTTTTTCTTACATCTCTCTGTATAATCCTAAAGACTAATTGTTGTGTAGTACCCATAAATCTATCTCATTCAGTTTAAATCTTAGGTCCACTTTTGAAACTAAGTATTTTCTTAATTGAGAGTTGAATAAAGGTTGGTTGTATTTAACTCAACCACTCCTTTTTGAATGTCTAAGCACTTTCTACATATCCAATATGGAAAAAATGGAATTTAAACTTAATTTATTTCTATATGTTAGGTGTATGTGTGAAATTAGTGATCTAGATTTCAACACATGAAAAGTGGAAAATTTGACTTGGTGACATGATTTAGACTTAGCTAGGACCTACTCCTTGTGATTGATTATCAAATTAGAAAGAATAAGTTAGTCCCTTTAAATGTATAAAGGAGTATATGTGTTTCTTTGATAATTTATAGGTATGAAAATGGACCTGAACTTATTATCTATTTAAACATTGAAATATTTAAATATTTTTAATGACACCTATACACTAAATAATGAGCCAACCCATAGGAAATATTCTAATTTTAAATGTGACCATTATTAGGAATAGGATAAAACCATTGTGTCTAGATGGTATCATCTAATTTTTTTTTTAACCCTAAAATTGAGATATGGGAAATCTAGAGATAAAGAGGTAGAAATAGCCTAGAGCACAAGGATGGTAGATTATCTTTAAAGTATGCCAATTAATTACAAAACTTAGATAAACATACACTAAATTTATTACATTGAGATATGATTAAAATAGAAAGTACAACTATGTTATATACTATAATGATAATCAGAATTAAATACTTAGTTGATTTTGATGTTAATATAGATTTGGATCTATAACATGAAAACAATAGAGTATATCTATTCTAGATCAGTCACCTGATTTTAAAAATTTTATGTTTGTAACCTTGGACACTTGTGTCAACCTAGGTCAGTAGTGTCAAAATTACTATCTAACTCATATATTGGTGTCTAGTATTGAATACCTATTGAAACTAGATGCAACTACTTAGATGCTTCTGGGTTTTGTGTCACCTTCACTCTATTGCATTTAGATCTAGTTCATGGATTGTCACTCCTTGTCAAAAAAAAAACCATAGTTCTTCATCTTCATAGTGTATGTAGTAAAATTAGGTTATTTTTCATACACTATTGATCTTCCCCAAATACCCCTATTAATGAGCATTTACTATGCTAATACTTTGAAGAGGGCCTCAAACTTATGTAGTTTTCCACTACGTGTTAGCTTGTATGTGAATTATGCAATATGTGATAATTAAGTACAATAGTGACCTAGCTTGTAACTTCAAAAATATGGATTTTAGGTTTCTTATTTTATACTTTAGACCTATAGATACACTATCCCTATAATTAATCTATAAATAGAAAAAAATAGGGAAGTTTTTCTCACTTGAGTGCTCAATTGAGTGATTTTTGGTTTGTGTTAGGTAAGGAATAAACAAAGATTGATGCTATATTTATATCAATATTTTTATATAATATCTAGCATTAAAACACTTAAGCTGGCCTTTAGGATACATTTAATTTTTAAATTATATGACTTTAAGGCACTAGACACTTGCATCAGAATATGACACTTGCATCTGTAGATGTCTAATTTGGATGCAAGTTTCCAAGAATTTATAAAATAGATATAGGTCCAAGAATTTTAGAGATAGAACATAAGAATGTTTATAAAATTATGGAAAACATAGAAGGTTTGAGTATCATAATAACATTGGTTAGACTCAAAGATAATAAATTAGGCACAAAGAGATAGTGTATGTGCACTTTTTAGAAATGAGAAAGGTGTATAAGTTGAAGGTACATACATGTTATGTATTTTATAAGTTTAAAAGATTGAGATGCTATATAATTTATAGATTATGCCTACATTTGACTATTTTTAATCTAGTAATGAAATTGCTAATTTAAAGGAAAAAGAATGTGTACCTAGGTATGTATAACACAACTTGACTTTACTTGGGTCCAAATTGAGTGTTTTGGTGGTGACTCACCTAAAACTAAGAGCATGTTATGGTGTATAATTATTTCATATAATTTTAAATTTAAATCATTAAAATTGAAAGAGAGAAAGGTTTAGGAGTACACCTATGTATCAATATAACCATAATTCTTTGGGTAATTTGATTTGACAATATGTATCATTATGAATAATTAGATTTGAGATTAGGAGAAATATAAAATATGGAAAGTGAATATATATAAAGAGATAGAGATATTGGAGGACACATGCCCCCAACCTTGGATAAAAGGTGAGTTTCCACCTGATAGTTGATATTAGCTCAACTGTGTAACCCAATCATACCTATAACTTGGTGAGTGTGAGTGAGCCAGGTTTAAAATAACATTATAAAACAAGTGAGGTTGGATGATTTAATCAAGTCTAACCTATAAAATCAACAAGATTGAGTTATTTAATAATTTTAACTATACCAAAAAGTGAATCAACTACTTTATTTGGTTGTCTCGATACAATCCATAAAAGGCAAACCTAATGGGTGATGATAGTCCTATAAAGTGTTTTAAATATGAAACTGATTTTATTTTTTAATATTAATCATACATTTCATAGCATATTCACATTATATATGTTTCATGTTGTAACTATGTATAATAATGGTACCAATGTATATAATTCTACCATAAATGTGTATCTAAATTATATAAATATGAATTTAGCCAATTTGCAAGCTATGTAAATGTGGGCAAAATGCTTATATAACATGGATCCACTATATATCTAAAACTAAAAATAGTGTAATTGTGGAGAACATGTTTCTAAAACATGCTCCCACTATAATCTAAAACTAAGAACTAGTGTAAGTGTGAATAACATGTTTCCAAAACATACCCCCATTGTAATCTAAAATTGAGAACTAATGTAACTATGGATAACATTTTTCCAAAACATGCCCCCATTGTATATGAAGAAATATGAAAATTGATATAAGTTCCAATGTGGATGACATGTTTTCAAAACATGCCCCCACTATAATTAAGGTACATCGAATACTGAATAAGTGCAGAGAAAATGTTTCAACCACATATCCCCACTAAATCTAAAATTATGACAAATGTGAATAACACATTTTCAAAACATGCCCCCAGTATAATATGAGTCTATAAATAAATGTGGAAGTCATGCCACTATGACATGCCCCCACTGATATTCCTTGCATTTTGAGGTGAGGGAAAGTATAAATTGGTATTTATATTACCTTAAAAGTAAAAGATAATTGTATAATTTGTTTATGAACCATGTATAATATATAAATAAATTATCTAGGTAGATATATCATTAAAGTAAAAATAATATGATCACACCAAGTCCTAAGATTCATGATGTAGATCATGGCAATGTCTAGATAGTAAAATTATAAGCTCAACAAATAATCAAACACACACACAAGATCACTCAAAATAAAATCTAAAGACAATTGTATAAATAGACCTCAATCGAGGGGCATATTCAAATTACACATAGTTATAGAGACATGACTTAGTCGAATACCCAAAAAAGTAATAATGACATATTCAAATATGAACATACAAAAACAATGGCATATTCAAATGTCAAAGAGGTAAACAAAGGCACAGGGGCCACAAAAAATGGATCATATTCAAATGCTCCAATATATACAATATAAATACAATAAACTCAAGTAAGTGCATGCATGAATGCATAAAAAACCAACATAAACATAGAATAATAGTTCATGTATCATATGTGTTAGCAAAAAATGTTAAGTACATAACATATCAAGTACATTACATAGGATATAAGAATGGAAAAATTCATGTGTAATTGCATAAAATCAAACATGATAATGTAAAGTGACCATAGAATGATATAATTTATATGTATTATGATCAAAGAAGTGAATGCCTCCAATGTCCATATGACATGAGAAGAGGGAAGTCTCAAAAAAAAAACATATCAAACTCAAATTATGTGTGAGACACATGTTTATATACAAAACACTGACATGTCATTTACAAACATGGAACTAAAAACATATATGTGAAAGATCTATTAGAACATGTAAATGCTAAAAATATTTAAAGATTTTTAAATTTTTAACTTTTTTGGTATTTTTGAAATATTTGATAATAAATAACTATCCTATGATCTCATCCAATGGATGTTCATAATTTTCTCTACATTGGGAACCTAGTACAATAAACTAGTGGTGATTCCAAGGAGCATGTATAGGTGCAATATTTATCACTATAAAACCTATCATGATCTGCGTATTTTTAATAATGCTCTATGGTTGTGAATAAATATTACAAGTAGGGTTTCATGGAACCCATCATTGACTTCTCTATTGTTTCTTTGGAATATTAATTTTATGAATATGTTTAGGTGCTCTAGATATCTAAATAGGATGTATAGTAGATGAGGATTTTTCGGAACCTACTATGTATCTCTAATGTAATGGTTACTCAAGTACTAGACATATGATACATGTAATTTCCTATTGCTTACATTTTTATGGAGGATTAACCATGGTAGGTTTGATAAATAATTATGTAGGAAAAAACTTATCTTGTTCAATTGGATGTTCATATGGAATTCCATAAACTATAATTACTCGATTTACTTAAATGTATTTAACACACCTTATAATGTAGAAGGTATTGCTCAAAGTATATGTATCCAAGGTCACCCCAATAAAAAATCAAAGACACATTTGGAAGGTATAAATAAGAAGGTTGTAACCACATGTGTAGTACCCACCTAAAAATATAAGTCAATTACACCAAGAACATGTTGTGAAGTCCCATCAAATGCTCTAACTGATATAGTCGAAGTATGTAAATTATGATTTTTATAACCCACATGTGTAAGTAATTTCCTAGTACAAATTTTCTCACTTTCACCATTTTTAATCATAACATTATGTATATCCTAGTGGTCAAGTAATGCTCAATTGAATAAGCAATGAATATCTAAGTCATCATCCTTAATCTCACTATCATTGAAAAGAATAAAAGATCTAGGAGGTATATTCCATATATAGGTACTAATAATCCCATTCAATGGGTGATCATAATTAAATGGAAGAGGATGCACATTATATGCCATTTACACTTCTGAATATTTCTTAGAATAACCTTACATTGTTAAATATTTTCTATTTGTGGTGGTCACCAAGATGTCAACTTGATTCTTTTGGAGGATCATCAAATGTAATCCTTTGGTCATCAGTTAGGTCTTGGATCTTATGCATAAATTTAAAACATTCATTTGTATAATTCTTAGGGCCTTGGTGATATTCAAAATAAGCATTCACATCATCTCCTTTGGGCAGAGGTATATTCATATCAACCTCTATAAGAGAAGGGAGAGATATAAGATGACACTATACAATCCACATGAGTAATGAATTTAAAAACTTAGGTAATCATTAAAACTATCTATGTGGTACATTAGATAATATAAGCTAATTACATTGCTATGAAACTACATTAACCATAATGGTTGTTTCTTTTTTTAGGCTCAGGAGGTTTGACCTATAACATGGTTTAATGGTAATGTTTGTATTAGATGTAGATGTAGTTGGTGTGTTTGTTACATATTTAAGCTTGTTTAATGAGATAAGTTTCATTTAATGGTTATGAATAATGTGCAATAAATTATTGAAATATTTTATTTTTTTGAAAATAATGGACTAATTTAATGGGAGAAGCAAACTTTGTTTGAATATGTCTTGAAATTCTTTTTCCACCATTGGATTGGTTATTTTATCTAACATTCTCTTGTACCTAAAGACATACTCATTAATAGGTTTACTGGTTCCTTTTTTTATATTTACAATTTGGGTATATGAAAAGAAATTGTAATGTTAAGAGAGACGTGTGACAAAAATTGACCCACATATGGTTTGGAGTCATTTACTTATTGAGTTGGTAAATCATAGAACCACCTTACAACATAGAATTTTAACCTCCTTGGAAATAATTGGGTCAAAAGTTTATTGTTAGAGGCATAATCAAGCCATGCTGCATAATATTGAAGATGTTTTTCATGATCACCCTTGCTACCATAAAATGTGAAATTAGGTGCAACAAATTTAGTTATCAACTAGTGTAAATACATCTATACTGTATGAAGATTATGCAACACCTCTTTTGAATCAATAACATAAGGATATTTCATAGAATTTTGTTTAATATTTGTAACCTTAGTTTGAAAACATTGTGTAATTTGGACAAGATCTTACACGTATTGGTCTTTTAGGTTGGATATTGGAGAAGTCATCAAAGGAGGTGTACCCATAGTTTGGGTAGATATAGGCACTAGAACTAGAAATTGGGTTGAAATATTTAGGTTTCCTATGTAAGATGTAGCAATCTTAGTTTTAGGGATAAAAATTTGAAATATATATCCCATTCCTTCATTAGAAGAATTAAATGGTAATGTTCTCAAGGGGAGGGTTTTTAGTATATGCGGATGATGCATAGCTTGAATACCATGATCAATAGATGTAACTACTTATTCATATACACTTTTTGCTTTTTTAGTTTATAATATGGTTCTTAGGATTTCCTCAAGATAATTGGGATTTTTATGATTACACTCACAAAATAATGAAATTACCTATACTTTCTCATGGTATATCTACTCATGTTCTTGGTTTTATTAGGCTCGTTGTTTTCATAATAAAAACATGCTTCTATGATAATATCATCAGTATATTTTTCATTCTCAACATGTGTATCATCATGGACCATAATATTAGACTCTTTATTAGTTTCAGACATCTCAGGTGGTAGGAGAGAATACCAATGTGTTTAATATGCACACCTTCCAATCTAAGGATATGCCTAGGTTGCATACAAAATAACATAGTAAGTAAATGGAAAAGTACATAAATTTAAAACCTTAATTGATTAAATACCTTAGGAATAAAAAAAATACATCCACATGAATCAGGTTCACCAAATGTTTAACCCTAAAATACATGTAGGTAGAATATATGGTTAAAGGTGTAGATATAGCCTAGGGCACAAGGATGTTAGACTACTCTAAAGTATTCCAATTAATTTCAAAAATTAGATAAACATATACTAATTTTAGTATGTTGATACATGCTAAAAATAGAAAGTAAAACTATGTTAGATATTGTAATGATAATGAAAACAAGATACTTAGCTGATTATAATACTAATACAAATTTGGATCTAGAATAGGTAGAAAGGATAATAGATTTGTATTCTAGATCACTCATATAATTCTATAAATTTTACCTCTATTATCATAGATACTTGAATTGACCTAGGATGGTTACATCGATTCTCCTATCAAACTCCAATGCAAGTGTCTAGTATGGAATACTTTCTAAAACTCGATGTAACCACCTAAATACTTCTAGGTTCTGTTTCAGCATCAATCTAGTGCATTCAGATCTAGGTCATGCTCTGTCACTCTTTGTCAAATATCAAAACCATAGTTCTTAATTATTATAATGGTTGTGGAAAAAATGGATTAGTGGGCACACAGTGTCGAGTTACCCCAACAACTCCTTTGTTAATGAGTATTACCTACATAGCCAATAATTTGAAGAGGGCCTTAGAATTATAAAGTTTTCCCCTACATGTTAGTGTGTGTGTGAATCATGCAATGTGTGATAATAAATTACACCAATGATATAGATTGTAACTTGGAAAATTGGAACTTGGGTTGCTCTATTAGTAATTCAGACTAGTAGATATGTTTTCCCTATGACTAATATGCAAATAGGATAAAATAATGAAGATTTACTAACATGAGTGGTTGATCAGGGTATTTCTCATTTGTGCTAGATGAAGAATTAATGAGGATTGATCTTATATTTACACAAATCCTTTTGGATAATATATCTCATTAAAGCATTTAGGTCAACTTTTAGGATACATTTCAGTTAAAAATTGGATGATTTTAGGGTATTGGACACTTGTGTCAAAATATGAAACTTATGTCAACATAAGCATCTTATTGGCATACAAGTGTTTGGGTAGTTGGAAAATAAATGTAGGCCTATAACTTGTAGAGATAGAAGATAAGCAAGTTTATAACATTTTGGGTAAGATAAAATGTCTAAGTAATCAAAATAACATTGGTCAGAGTAAGATATAAGCAATTAGGCATAGAGAGATAGCGTATGTGAGTCTTTTGGTAATTATAAAGTTTTATAAGTTGGAGGTACATACATGATATGTGTTTTTCAAGTGTAAAATACTGAGGTTCTATGACATTTAAAAATAACATCTACAATTTGATGGTTCCATATGGGAGACATAAATACTAATGTGGATATGTCTAAACTTAAGATAATTAATTGATTCGACATATATTTTGGATCTTTTTAAAGTTAAAAACAATAACTTCAAAGAGTGTAAATAATATAAAGCATGGGAATATGAGATAATAGTGAATTAGAGTTTTGTATATATTCTCAAGTCATGTAGGTTGAAGGTAGATAAAAACTAACATTTTCAAGTATCATATACTCTATTTTAGTGTCTATGCATGATATATATCTTTTCATCATCTATATCACGTAAATATATTTATCTCTTGCATGTGTTTTAATTTATCCTCATGCATTAAATTTATTGACAAGTGAAAAATTATCAAGATTTATTTCATTTCCATTGAGATATACATTTTCATTTAATTTTATAATTTTATGATTTTCATCATTTTTAACTTGACTCATAATTTTTCATATTGTTTTCTCATTTCATGATTTTCATTATTTTTGACTTAACTCATAAGAATGTTTTTCTTAGGATTTTTGTCACTTAATTTTGTTTCTCAATGTATATTTTTCTTACTTTATTTTAATATTCATCATCTATATCACATAAAAGTCTTTTTATCTTTCTTATGTTTTCATTAATCCTTTCATGTATTCAACAAGACAAGGCCATTTATACATTCACTACACTTTTGTTTAATCTCAAGATGATTATGTTACATTTCTTATATACTCTGAGCCTATGAAAGGAGGGGGATTATTCATAATATTATATTTCTTATTTATTAAGCTCACTAGGTAAAAAATATTCATGATATGATATTGTTTATATATTGATCCCACATATAAAAAAATGTTCTTCATGATACATTGATTATATTATAAACTTCTTTTGGATAATTTGTTCATTATGTGTATGTTTTCATAAAAATATATTTATATACTCTATACTTTTGAAAAATCACACAATATATTGCACATGTTACTTTTAATATCTTTATTTTAAGACATGAGCTTATCTTATCTTAAATCTTAAATGTGAGCAATATCCCACCCTTCATATTCAAGATCATGATTTTTGGAAATATATACAACCTGTCTGAATAAACTAGTATGTGATCTTATGGTAGAGTAAGCACATAAGTATTTTTCAAATAAATGACCATGCTTGTATTTATAAATGAACAAGAAGATATGCAATAATTGCTTGATATATTAGATTTGCCTTGCTTACAAATTATATACTCTATTACAATAGCCTAGTGAAGAGAAACACAAAGAAGGATTAGGGGCAGTTAGATCATATGTGAACTCACGTGGGACTGAGTATAACTCACTATGGAACTCATAGGAGAACTCCTAGGATAACTCATAGTGATACTCAGTTGAACTCAAGGTGGAACTCTACATATAACTCATCCTATCACCCACTTAACCTCTTATCACACCTAATTAAGATGAAGCTACATGTGTAGGGATTATCCATTTAATAATTAGATGGAGTAATAAATAACCTACACCAACACCCCACTTTAAAAATTACTTAAGTGGGATAGAAAATTAGGTCTTGACAATGAGGCTTGATGAGTTACCCAAGTACATAGTGATGATCCCAATATATTAAAAAATATGAAGGATTTGTGACTCCACAAAGAAGAGAGAGAAGGTATGCATAGAATGTTGCATGATGAATGCTATATTAGGTCCCTTTGTAATAAA
Organism: Torreya grandis; assembly: GCA_037957365.1. Classification (NCBI taxonomy): domain Eukaryota; kingdom Viridiplantae; phylum Streptophyta; class Pinopsida; order Cupressales; family Taxaceae; genus Torreya; species Torreya grandis. Next base: position 2,941,816 of record JARHVA010000195.1, read on the forward strand.
TGTTGTCTCTTCCTTTCAGAAAAAATAAACCCCAAGGTATTAAACTATTTAATTCCCATTCAAGTTGAATGTAGATAGGAATAATGATGTAGATCTCTAGAAAATGCTCAAATATTTCCTTGTTAATGCTCAAATGTGCCAAAGTTTGATCAGATATCAAAGGACTAAATTTATAATATGGTAGTGAAGAAACATAAAATGAAGGGGAGAGAACATTCAGATAAAAATATAGACATGAAACATTCGCTAAAATAATGTCTATGGGAAGAGGAAAGCAAAACTCAACAACCATCAAAACTGAAGACTAGTCTAAAAATGAAGCACTCAGATATGCAAGATGAATGTCCATAAGAACATATGAGCCATCTATAATCTCAATATGTATACTCTCACTAGAAAATTCCTTCAAAATGCAAGTCTATGAAGGCTATGAAAGAGAAATATTCTACACAAAAATGAATATAGAATATGCAATGAGATAACTAAGGTCTAGCAAAATCTTGTCCTATAGTGGGGGCTCGACAAAAGAAATATCACTATCCACTATGGTTGTGTCATCACAATAAATAAAAGTAATAGGATAGAGTATAATAGTCTCAAAAGAGACTGTAGAAAGTGAAAGAGGAGGTGTGGCATAAATCTTACCAAGATTACTAAAAAGACTATGTAGTATGCTTGAAATAGT
>JARHVA010000195.1:2947500-3012500 GCA_037957365.1 Torreya grandis
TAACCAAAAGTTAGCTTTCACCTCTTCCTAGGATAGCCAAGAGGGAGATCGCTTACATTAGATATCCTGGACAGTAAAAATTCCCCTTCAGAAAAACTTGAGATCATTGATCCATAAGACCTCTGCCAGGGGCACTTCATTGATATTTAAAATAAAAGACCACCAGATTAAGTGGGTGTTAACAGATAAACTATTATTACAAAATCCTAAATCATTCCATAGAAACCATGGTTTAATCTTCTCCCATGCCTTCCACATGCTTTTAGCTATAAAGGATCCTGTGATTTGGATGGGAGACATAATGAAAAGTAAATTGGGGAAGGCAAGTCTTTTCCACGCACTCTTGCCTTTAGGCAAACCTGAGGAGATGTAGTGTCTAAAGAACACCTTCTGAGCTTTTGGGCTTTCAATGTCCCACACAATCCATTTGGCACATAAGGTAGTTCCTTGCTGAGTTATGTCAATGAGCCCCATTCCTCTGGCATCCTACATGAGGCAACCATATTCCTAGACCACCCTATGGAATCCTTTAATGTGAGGGGAATTAGTCCAAAGGAAATCTCTAAGCAATTTATCCAACTTATGGTAAGTTTTCTTAAAAGGCACCCAACATGAAAAATAATAAACATGGGTCGTGACAAGAATTTTTGAGCAGATTTGAAATTTTCCTTCTAATGAAAGAAAATCATTCTTACAGTTTGCAAGATCAGAAATAGGGAGGAAATGACATTATATTTAACTCTTGTAATGCAATTGAAATGCGTCAACCCATACTTCCAAACCATTTATTTCAGCAAAAAGTTACTTTTTTAATTCTCCAATATCACAGTTTTTGCAGCAAATGCAAGTTATTTTCAGTGTCTGTGTTCTTGATACAGACAATAATAAATTATATATTATAATATTCATCATACTTGACATGAAAATAAATTATATTAAATAAAAATTAATTAATCATTAATTTATTAAAAGATAAATATTTATTTACATATTTTTGATATCAAATAATGTAATTTAATTATAAAAAATTAATACAAATAAATCTCAAACTTTTGATTCTCCAAAACATTTAAAAAAAACACAGTTAAAAGTCCCAAAAATAAAAATAATAAATAAATAAATAAACATGTAAAATGATAAATTACCTTTCAAAGGTAAAATTTAATAAACCTACATCGTTGCATAAGGTGTTCAACTCTTTATTGACAATTGAATTTGATTTACTGTTGAAATAATGTTCTAATATCTAAATAATAATTAAACACTTCGTTAATGCAATTTTTCATTAACCCATATTTTTCACTAAATATAGATGGTAACCATAATTACGGTACCTTTTTTTTTAAAACAATACACTTTAAAATATTTAGTGTCTCGATAGGAAGTTCACTTTATTTAATGGTCAAGTCACCATACACCGTGAAGTCAATGAGAGCAGTGCTGAGTGTAATGTCATCTTTATAAGTTATCACCTTTAAGAATGGAAGAATACATTTTATAAATATTGATTATATTTATTTCGTGTGCTTTCACCAATAAAGCAGTAGAGGTTATAGAGTTTGATCTTCCATTTCGCAAACTACATGAATTAAGATTTCGTGAAAATATAAAATTATTTTATTTTCTTTTCTTAATTGAATGAATAGTGTGGTGAAATATTTTTGGCTAAGATTTGGTGAAAATATAAAATTATTTTACTTTCCTTTCCTAATTGAATGAATAGTGTGGTGAAATATTTTTGGCTACATTATAATATAGAAAGAAGAATTAAACGTGAATATCGTAATGGCAAATACTACATATGAAAATCATTTAAGTAATGACTAAAACTATACATAATTAAAAATCTCACATAAATTAATTTCTAAATGAAATTGTTGTTAAAAACTTTAAATTTAACTTTAAAATATATAATTATATTTAATTAGTTTAATTCTACATTCATAATAATTGTATCATAAATGTGATTTATTATAACCTACACTCATTAAAAAAATTATTATTAATTTAATTCTACATTCCTAATAATTGTGTCATAAAAATGATTTATTATAACCTATACTCATAAAAAATAAATGCTAATAAAAAAATAAATTAAAAAAATGAGAAGTCCAAAATAATTGACTACATTTAACATTCTTACCTTTATTTAAAAATACTTAAAACCAATAAAAATTTGAAACCCTTCGACATATTAAAATTACCTATATGATCACTCCCTACAATATGGCAAGGAAGAAAACATCAGAACACCCCATATAATGAGGCAATCATAACAGTATATATATATATATATATATATATTAAGCAACTAAAAAGTACTTGAGAGACTAACTCATTCATAGAGCATCTAGGCATCTCCAAAAATAAAATGCTTTGTTTTATTTCGTTTGCACTTGGGCAACCGATGATGACTATGAACATTCGGTCTACTCCCACCATTTCGTTAGACCCATGATTTTAGAAATGTGTCGATGTATCCTTGAAATTATGAAAATGAGGCATCTGCAAAAAGAAGCAGCCCCTACCGGGTGATCTAGATTATGCCTTTAACCAACATTTGCTACTCCTATCTCTTGCCTCTAGGGGTCTCTGATTACATATAATCTATTTAGTGAACATTTGGTTCAAACAAACACTGCTATAACATTTATTCAATGAGTATATAGCTATAAGAAAAAATATTGTGCATTCAAATTACTTGTGAAAGCCTATTGAGGTTAACAACACAAACCTCCTTTCTAAAATGAATAGATTTTTTTTTTTCCTCCATAGATATTTTCATGGAAATGGTGAGATTTTATCATAATGTAAAAGTTCATTATTTTTAATCGGTTAAATAAGATTTGTGTATTTTCACTTTGAATAAATGAAAAATGGAAGTTGGGCTGATTTTTTTTATTAGTTTATTATTATATATTTAATTGTTATAGGAAAACTTAAGTTAGATTATTGTGTGGGGTAAAAATAATTTTTTTTTTAGTGTTGGATTTTTTTTAATATATATATTTTTGATTGACGGTTAAGTGGAGGTAAAATTAAAAGTTAGAATTAAAAGTGAACACGCTCACTCCATTATATTCTACCACTAATCCTAAATACCATTGTAGAATTCATCTTAGTGTAAGTATATTACTATATTATTATAATATTATGCTATATTAAATAATATATTATAATAATTGTAATATTTTAGTATAATAAATAATAATATATTCAGAATCTAGGATGGAACTACTATTGGTGTCAAAATTCAATGGCCCAAAGTGTTCAAGATCTTTACTCCTTATGTCCACTTCACATCCTTCCCTTCATTTGGATGCACTGAGTTTCCTTCCACATCTAGGGTTGGGTAGAAGACACCTCAGACTCCCTCTTCTTTATCCCCCAATTCTCTCATTATAGGACTAGGGTTCTGAATATGTCCTCCTGAGTGGATTATGTGAGGCAACATAGGGTGATTCTAAGGTTTCAATAAGATTTGGTCATGGTGTATTCATTTTCTAATAAAATTATAGATGTCTTGATTTTTTTGTCCACTTCATTCTTCAAGTGATAATGGATATGTAGGCTGTCAGGATCTTGCTCCACCACAATTAGAGCACATATGATTACTACTCGTATTAGCAACTAATCACGAAATTTAACCAAAAATATAAAGTAACTAGAAATATGAAACAACACAGGAATTGAGAGACAATACACAATTGTATTAATAATCACTCAGAAGAATATACAATAAGGAAGATGCCACTTCTTCCTCCACCTCAAAGGTTCGTCAATCCTCAAGACCTTCTTCCCTCTCTCTCTTGGTCCCAACAATCAACTCCAATATAGAATTGATGTTCACCTCTCCAACCAGTCAGTAACAACGCTGCCATTTCACCAAGCACACAACCGTGCTCCAAGTAGATCTCCCATGAACCTTCAACCTGCAATTCAATAGACCATACTCACAAATGTAGATCTCTCTACACCCCTGAAGAACCCTTCTTCAACCAGTACCCCGGTGGATCAACTCCTTGACCTTGCAGACCTTGCAACTCTCCCTGATCAAACACTCTCAGCACCCCTTTGGAACTAGGAGGAGCTACACTAGCTCTCTCTAAAAGCTCTATAGCTTTCTAGCACTAACTTACAATACAACCCATGAGTCCATATATAGATCTCATGCTTACAATAATTAGACTAACCTAATTACAATAATTAGACTCGCAACTCAAGACTACGACTAGCCTTCAACATGCAAACTAGCAGTCCAAAAATAGACTCTCCCAGATTCGCCATGTGAACTGCCTGTTCTCACACAGGCTGCCGACGTCGGCACCTCCATGACCGATGTCGGCCGACAGATAACCAACGCCGGTTGCTTCCTCTTGCTATCTGACCGACGTCGACTGGTCAGACCGACGCCATTTTTCTTGCAACTGAATCAGTAACACCCTGCAACTCTGGATCCTCCTTAACTTCTTCTGTTTGCATCCTGGTGAAGCTTTTAACTCCACAACATAATAATCTCCCACTTGGAGATAAATAGCTGCACCTGTACCTGTACACCGTCTAAATTATTCCTTGGCTTGTATTCCTCTTCAAGATCAATCCTGAAGACCAACCACCACACAACCTGTGATGCTACACCTGTCATTCAAGTAACCTGCCACATCCAAACCTACATATCCATGTAGTGAAGAACTTGACCCTGCATAACAAGAAACCCTGCTGCTAGTCCCACTGAACTGCCCTCCAGTACTCCTTCCTCGAATTGGCTCCATACTTTCTGACAACCCCCACTGCTTGGGAAAACTTAGGTCTACACTAGACCTCATGTGATTTCGAATCCTGTTTCAAGCTAAGCTTGAACTGTCCAGCCCTTGGTGTGCTTTTCGATTCTGCATCCTGCATCATGAACCCCGCCAACACCGTCTTCACATCAGCTCCTACTGGAGATCAAATCTCCATGTCTCTTATGCCAGAGAATTTTGCTGCTCCAAATTCTTCATGACACGCCTTTGAACTAACCTTACCTTTAGCTCAGCAAATCCCTGTATTATAAAACTTGCTAGCAAATCACCCACATACAGTAACTGGATAATGTCGCGACTCATCATCCACCTGGTAAGACAAAACCACAATAGTTACACTGACATTGACTGAAGCCATGCTTAGTCATCCACCTGTCAATACCTATACCACTGTCCTGCAGCTTCTTCAAGACCATATGCCTTGGCCTTCTGTCTCTCGTATCCATCCACTCTCTTCTTTATCTCAGGAATCCATTCCGTCTTTCAGTGCTTACTTCCAGCGGACAACTCTACCAACAAATACTTGTTCAGTTCTTCTCCAAGGACTCACACTCCTCATCCATGCCAAGTTCCCACTGTATCTGGACTCTACCTGCATTGCCTCTTCCATCTTCCTGGTTCTTGACCATCAATAAGCAATATAAAGAAGGTGAACAATGAATATGAGGTTCACTTACCATTTCTGGCCTCAACATGAGCATTTGAGACTTGCTATCCACCCACTATCCGTACCAGTGACCGATCTCGACCGTCTCCCAGTCTGTTTTCGACCGATGTCGGCTCCCTGTACTAAACCAGACTGTCGACGTCATTTCCCTGGCCAACGCCGGCGTCCCTTCTGCCGACATCGGTTTCCTCATGACCGATGTCGGTCTTCCTGTTGCCGACGTTGGTTACTGTCTGACCGACGCCGGTACTTGTGTTCGTCTGTGAGTGATAACTTTTTACCCGTGAGCTCTCCATGGATCAAAATCCTAATCAAATCAACCCTGCTCTACTCAGAATAATTCAGCTTCCTCACCTGATCTCTGTCTGTCATCTCCTCCATGAACACCAAGGCTTTCTAGTTCTTTAGCTTGTCAAAAACATCTGACCTCCACTTCAAAACCTGCATTCTCCTCCTACATATGTGACCAAGCCCATGAAGCCACGTCTCTACAACAGAAGGTGAATCAGCAATATAATTAGATAGATAAAGGATACCTACTTTCTTACCACCATCTAATTCAAGTATATCCGCTGTGAGAGTTACAGTGCATCTCTCATCACCCAAATTTCTTGAAGAAATTAGACTCATCTCCAAGACTGGTACCTGCATGAATTCCTCCAACCACTGTGAGTAATCTACCTGTAATTTTAGCTTCACTTCCCCTTCGTCTATAATCTGACAAGGCTCTCCAACCCCTAAATAAATCTCTCCAAAGTCTCCAAAGACATACCCATGAAAAGATGCTCTATTTCGGGCTGCATGGAAAGAGGCAAAAGAATCTGTAAACAAAGATTCCACTTTATCCAAAACATCCTGTGCAATATTACTTGCAACATATGCTTCCACAAGTTGATCTGCTACCGACCAATGATCTCTTTTAACTTGCTCTTTCTTTCCATCAATCAGACCATTTGTGCTATTCAATTTCTCCATTCGTAGCTTACTTTCTTCTGCCATTGCTATACTCCCACTCAATCTGAAACCCCTGTGAGTGACCTGTAATAAAAAAACACTACCAGATCTGAAACCACCTGTTAGTCAACCCATCCAAAAGCTCTGATACCACTTGTTGGTATCAGCTCTTGAACCTACAACCAAGGCTCTGATACCACTTGTCAGGATCTTGCTCCACCAAAATTAGAGCGCATATGATTACTACTCGTATTAGCAACTAATCACGGAATTTAACCAGAAATATAAAGTAACTAGAAATATGAAACAACACAAGAATTGAGAGACAATACACAATTGTATTAATAATCACTCAGAAGAATATACAATAAGGAAGATGCCACTTCTTCCTCCACCTCAAAGGTTCGCCAATCCTCAAGACCTTCTTCCCTCTCTCTCTTGGTCCCAACAATCAACTCCAATATAGAATTGATGTTCAACTCTCCAACCAGTCAGTAACAACGCTGCCAGTTCACCAATCACACAACCGTGCTCCAAGTAGATCTCCCATGAACCTTCAACCTACAATTCAATAGACCATACTCACAAATGTAGATCTCTCTACACCCCTGAAGAACCCTTCTTCAACCAGTACCCCGGTGGATCAGCTCCTTGACCTTGCAGACCTTACAACTCTCCCTGATCAAACACTCTCAGCACCCCTTTGGAACTAGGAGGAGCTACACTAGCTCTCTCTAAAAGATCTATAGCTTTCTAGCACTAACTTAAAATACAGCCCATGAGTCCATATATAGATCTCATGCTTACAATAATTAGACTAACCTAATTACAATAATTAGACTCGCAACTCAAGACTATGACTAGCCTTCAACATGCAAACTAGCAGTCCAAAAATAGACTCTCCCGGATTCGCCATGCGAACTACCTGTTCTCACACAGGCTGCCGACGTCGGCACCTCCATGACCGATGTCGGCCGACAGATAACCGATGCCGGTTGCTTCTTCTTGCTATCTGACCGACGTCGACTGGTCAGACCGATGCCATTTTTCTTGCAACTGAATCAGCAACACCCCGCAACTCTGGATCCTCCTTAACTTCTCCTGTTTGCATCCTGGTGAAGCTTTTAACTCCACAACATAACAATGCCAATAGTGATGGATATGTAGGCTTGGTCATGGAAGAAGCCAAAATGGGTAATTTTCATTCGTTCAACTCTAAAGTTTCCCATGAGGAGCAGGGAAATATTCTTATTACCAAGTTGGCAGTGACCAAAACTATGCCAGTAGTATCCTTTGAAGATAAAGCATTGGAATAAGTTCTCTCAAATGAGAAGTGTTTTTCCACTCAGGGTATAATCTATAGTTTTGAAAAAAAATGGTCAAGTTTTAATGCCCTACATTGATGGATTATGGATTTGTGGCAACTCTTTTTGGAGGAGAATTTGGATATTTCCCCATGTTTTAGAGGTCTATTTACTATTTTTTTGACTATTTGGCTAATAGGAATAGATTGGCAATGGTTAAACCATGGTCTTAAGAACATCTTCTTCTTCTTCTCAAACCTTGGTGCCTGTCTTTCAATCCTCTACTTGAAAATTTGGATGTTAGGGATATTTAAGTTTAACTACCATAACTCCCTCTATAGTTTTGGGTTGATTCCCATCTTACAGCTTTTGGAAAGTCTCTTGAAAAATTATTGGCAATTGATGCTTCAAACTTCAAATTATCCCAAACCACTTATGCATGAATTTTGGTGAGTTTGATTTATCCTAGGATCTACCTGCTTCTATTGAGCTAAATATGAAGGATCAAAATTAGACACAAACCTTGGATTATGAAGGCTTAGATTTTAGATGTTGAAAGTGTTTTTCTCATGGTCATTTGACCTCTTGTTCTTTTAGTAAGAATAAAATAGAATCCTCTTGGTGTAATAATGCATATGTTGAACACCTCTTTGTTGCTCCTACAATCTCTCTACCTAACCCTTCAAGTTTGTATGGTTTTGGACCATAGATAGGGGAGCATTAGGGTCATATAAAAAGTTTTGTAAGTGCACCTTTGAGTATTTTAGATTGAATTAATGCGTCTAATAAGGATGAAGCATGCTTGGCCCCCAAAAAAGTAAATAATGTTGAATATGGGGAAGAGAATATTCCTACTTCCTCTAGTTTGGATTCTAGTATTTTGGGTGTTGTGGAAAAATGGACTGTAGTCTAGAAGAAGGGGAAAAAGAGGGAATATTGGTCAAGGTTTTGCCTCATAGGAAACTTCGCTTTCATAATAAAATATGGATTGAGAAAACTTGATGGGCATTTTTGGGTTCTTTTTGGATGGCTTAATCTCTCCTTGATAAGTGAGGATGGTTTTAGCTAGGTTCTCATTCTTTGTTCTCTCATGGATTATTATTTGAGGCAAACATTAGGTTTTTTTTCTATTCCCTTTTTCATGTGAGGGACACCTAAACCCTTAATTATTTATCAAAAATATTATTTTAGTATAAGATTATTATATAATACAATATAAGGGTATATATAATTGATAGTATATAATTATATAAAACTAATAATTATATAGTTGTTATTAGGAATTAGCTTCTACATTGTGGGTACTTACCGAAAGGTAAATAGTAACTGATTAGTTAGTATTTGGTAATAGTTATCAAAATATTATCATAAACAATATTACGATATTTGGTTTGTTGTATATATATTTGGTAACAAAAATATAATATCCATGAGATATTATAGGAGATTTAGAGGTTTTTTAGGAGAGATTTTGTAGGGATATAAAATCCCTTATTATAAGAAATTTTATCCTATATATGTAATGTGATTGAATGAAAGTAATCAGAGTAGATTAATATTATTTGAGTGATTAAATTATTTGTTTGCTTTCTCTATTATGCAACATCAATTAATCCATTACATTTGTTAAATTCTTTATATTGGCTCCTTAAATACCCAATAGTGGTATCAGAGTAGGTGTCTTTGATAGAAGAATGGTTTTTTATTTGCTAAGAGGAAATGTCAATTTATTGGTTGCCCTTGTAGATGAACATGAAATCACTATTATTATCATTCTAGATAATATGTGTTATTATTTGTGTGAATAGTGAATTCTAATAAATAAATAAATATCATAGTCTATAAAGAATGAATATAGTCATTAAGATTTGTATTAGAGTGTCGACTGCAACTTAAGCAACTATTTTTTGACTAAGCATCAATATAAAGTAATATACGTTATTGGGATGTTATAAGCAGATTAATTTGTCAACCTATCAAAGAAAATCACCTATGTATTTGGTATCTATTCTATATATTATACCATGTTTGAAGTCTTTTCCATCAGATGTGTTCATCAGATTGATTTTGTAGAGGATGAGAAACATATAGATGGAACCAAGGAGAAAATGATATATTCTTAACAATGTCAAATCTACGTTTTCCTACAATTGTTATGATGCATTTGTCAACCTTGCATTACCATGATCTAACTGTGTGTAGTCTTGATTGCCAACTCATCACTGGCCTACTAATCTGCAAACTCTGCATTGAGGCCCATGCATGTTCATAATTAAGTGAGTCTTTTTTTAAATATTTTAGTTTGTTTAGTCTTTTGTTTTAATTGTTAATGATTTTTTTAAGTCACCTTATTATTATGTCAAATTTGGTATATCTCAATCGGTCATATTTAGGTATATTGTTAAGATTTTATAATTTAGATTCATATAAATATTAGAAAGTAATAAAATATTACTTTCTAGGTTATGTGTCTTAGTATCTTAATTAGTATTTTAGTTGGTTCAAGTTAAATATCAATGATCATTAGTATAATAGAAATTCTTAGCTCAAATGATCATTTTTCAAGTTAGTTTTTTATGCTATGTGAGTCTTTATCAAAATCAAAAAGTTGTAATAATTATTTGGGTCCAAGGTTCATCAAAAATTTCACAAGAGTTAAGTTTTATTTATAAGTATTTCAATCATTATGATTTAGTGTCTAGAAGTCTTAGTCATCAAAAGTGTCAAAAAATTAAAAAATTTGTTTTAATTGTACATGGATGCATTATCAATGTAATTTATGTTTTTTTAATAAAAATTATGTCAAGAGTGTGGGGGGAGTAATTATCTTCATGACATTATTTACTGAGTGAGCATCTTTACTTACTAGATGTTGGAGGATACATGGAGGTTGGAGGTCTTTCAGTAACCTCTTGTTAGTCACCAATGATGGAGTCATACCAAAGTTTTGGTGGCATTTTTTGGTGTGTTTTTATAGTTTTCATTGTGTGTTTAAAAAATAAGAACAAAAGAATAATGCTTGTTCATATAATATAATTTGTGTGAAATTTCAAACATTATTTCCTGATGTGAAAACATTATAAAAGGATAGAAATTAACAATGTAAGTTAGTTAATAGATTTTGAAAGGGTTGGTGGTAGATCTTAAAAACCACATGAGGTGAACAATTGATGGATCCTATTCATGTAAACATTTGTAGTAAACTTGTTTGAACATGGGAGGACTGAGGCTCTCTTTGTATCAAGGGCACGATCCAAATAGGGCATGATCCAAATAGGGTGGCCATAGAAAGAAATTCCTTAAAATAAAATGATTTCACTTGATCCAAGTGGAAGTTGTTTAACTAAGTATTTGACAAGATCAACTTCCTAAAAATTAATTATTACTATAGAGATTCTTCCAAACCAACCTATCCAAAAAATAGTTTACACAACTAAGTCTTCTACTTTTTATATACCTTGATCAGTCAATATATCCATTATTATGTTAAATTTATGAAAGTAACACATATTTGTCCAATATAAAAAAATATATCAAAGCATTTCTGGGCCTTTTCATGAATGTTTTGAATGTTCCAAGATTTAGATCTCAGATTCCAAATAATTTGGGTCACAACTATTCAATCTCTTTTGATATAAAAAAGATCAATCCCGCATTAAATTTCTATTTCCAAACCCAATACTAGTGAATGCACATGTATGCTTCATTATTTATCCCATCATTCATGTACCTAGAGACCATACTAATAACATAAATTAAACAATCTAAGATGATCCAACCAACTCAAAATACCCTCAAATTGCCTTTGGCTGCCTTGTCGTAGTTTAAATTGAAAAACTCTAGAGAATTGCACATCCAATCTTAATTCTCCTCCCTTCTTCAAGAAACACATAGTCTTGACCCATTAATATTGGTTATCCCATTAGAAATGGATATAATAATAGTTATAATAATACCATAAATATATTATTATAATATAATTTAAGGTTAAAACATAATAGTTTGTCCCACTTTTTGGTATGAAGAGGGAACATAAAATTTCATCTTATCCTCAAAATATCTTGAGTTTGGGTCATCAAAATTAATCAAAAAATATGTTTTAGACTATATATACAAACATGTAGTGCAATATAATTTATTAGATATTATTTTTTGTGGTATTTTTAATGGTGCATGTTTTATGCATTACCCAAATGAAATTTTCTCTCATATGTATTGAATGTTCCGAGATTTATATCTCTAATTGCAAATAATTTAGGTCACAATTATTCAATATGCTTTGATCCAAAAAAGGTCGATCCCACATTATATTTCCATTTCCAAACCCAATACTAGTGAATGCATATGTATGCTTCATTATTTGTCTCATCATTCAAGTACCTAAAGGATATACTAATAAAATAAATTAAGAAATCCTAGATGATTCAACCAACTCAAAATATCCTCAAATTGCCTTTGGCTAAATTGTTTTAGTTTAAATTGAAAAACTCTAGAGAATTGGGGATTCAATCTGAGTTCTCCTCCCTTATTCAAGAAACACATACTCTTGACCCATTAATAGGGGTTATCTCATTAGAAGTGGATATAATAATTATTATTATAATACCATAAATATATTTATATATTATTATAATATAAAATAATATAATTTAAGGTCAAAGCATTATAGTTTGTCCCAAGTTTGGTATAAAGAGGTCACATAAAATTTCATCTTCTCCTAGAAATATATTGAGTTTGGGTCATCAAAATTAATTAAAAAATATGTTTTAGATTATATAGACAAATATGTAGTGCAATATAATTTACTATATATTAATTTTTGTTGTATTTTTAATGGTGCATATTTTATACATTACCCAAATGACATTTTTACTCATATGTATTGTATGTTCCAAGATTTATATCTTTGATTCCAAATAATTTAGATCACAACTATTCAATCTTCTTTGATCCAAAAAAGGTCAATCCCACATTATATTTACATTTCCAAACCCAATACTAGTGAATGCACATGTATGCTTCATTATTTGTCTCATCATTCAAGTACCTAAAGGCTACACTAATAACAAAAATTAAGCAATCCTAGATGATCCAACCAACTCAAAAAACCTCAAATTTCCTTTGGCTGCCTTGTTGTAGTTTAAATTGAAAAAATCCAGAGAATTATGGATCCAATCTGAGTTCTCCTCCCTTCTTCAAGAAACACATACTCTTGACCCATTAATAGGGGTTATCTCATTAGCAATGGATATAAATAGGTCACATAAACTTTCATCTTCTCCTCAAAATATCTTGAGTTTGGGTCATCAAAATTAATTAAAAAATATGTTTTAGATTATATATACAAATATGTAGTGCAATATAATTTACTAGATATTAATTTTTGAGGTATTTTTAATAGACAAATTTCAATCTTACCTTTTATTAAAGCTTACCAATTCCCATAAATCCACCCAATATATCTAGAAGAGTTAGCCAGAGCCCAAAAAATGGAAGATCATACCCCTTAAAGACAGCCATTCCTCCCTTTCTAGAACAACCTCAAACTCCTTTTCTAGCTAAATAGAAGGGTTTTTTTATGTTCATTAAAGGATTATACTCCTTTTTTAATAGCTTGAGTATAAGAGGGTATCCATGCATATGCAATCTTTGATCCTACACTAACATGTTGGCTTCTGTCCACTACTACATAACTAGTTTCAGTCTCAAATAGAATTTTTTGGTTGCCTACAACCTCCCTTTTTTTTCTCAGCTCATGATAAAGAACATGGGGCACAACAATCTTTTCTACCAATGGTTGACAATCATTTTGAACACTACTAAATTGTTATTGGGTATAGATGCCAGTGGGTGAAACATCTTCTCCATCACAACTGGGTGTGGAATTTGTCATTATCAGAGTTGATGAAGACCTATCTACAACAAATCCTTACTATATTCATTGTAATATTCGACTGGTGTATGTTTTAGGCATTACCCAAATGACATTTTTCCTCATGTATATTTTGGTAATAATCACAAAGAAAGGGAAGCTGCATTAGAACATAACCATTGTAACTAATGGAGAAAAAGGCTACAAGGTGAGAACCCTAAAGTGGTAAATTATTATAGTATTATAAATATATTTATAATATTATTATATTATTATAATACTATATTATATTAGATAATATTATATCATATTATATTATAAAATATATTATAATTTATTACATTAAAGTATAAAATAATTATACAACATAACATAATAATAGTATATAATTTTATAATACTAATAATAATATATTATATTATAATATTATATAATTATATAATATAATATTTATTATTATTTCAAAATTCTATGTTGTTGATTTAAAACATTTTTTTGTTTACTCCCTATTCAGTATATATTTATTATTGTTATTGTAGATATGAAGAGTTCTTAAGCTCACACTTTCATTTCCCATCATCAATCTACCTAGCTCACCTTGAAAGCATTGATTGCTTTCATGTTTTGTATGGCCTTTCCCTTCCCCAGCACTTCGTCATTGTTTAATCTCACAATGAAATAAAATGTCTAATCCTGGCACAATGCATTGTCATGTTGTATTAAGGAACATTTCACAAAAAAATTCACCATCACCTCCACCAAAAATATCAGATAATTATTGCTTAATGCTTCATACAAAAGGTGAAACATAGTAAATGATCATGGGTTTCAAGTGAGATAAAACTCTCAATTTACCTTATTTTATTTTGTAAAGCCTCACTTTACCAAAATATAAAATTACATCCTTCTAGCATAAGTTCCACTTTTAGGGCAAGTGCTTGTTTTACAACTTGTATATAATGAGAGTTACATGATATGGTTTTTGATTATGTAAATATCAATGGTGTTATCATCATAAAACTTGTTTACATTACTAAAAGTTACGTGATATAGTTTTAGTTTTTGTAAGATAGTT
Source organism: Torreya grandis (assembly GCA_037957365.1). Classification (NCBI taxonomy): domain Eukaryota; kingdom Viridiplantae; phylum Streptophyta; class Pinopsida; order Cupressales; family Taxaceae; genus Torreya; species Torreya grandis. The sequence goes on from JARHVA010000195.1 coordinate 2,962,175, forward strand.
TTCTATTTCTATCACTACTCCATTTATCAAAGTTATACATGTACAAGACGTAAAGATATCTTATATAATGGGAATTCAATATTTATTAGTTTTGTTTGTAGTTTAAAACGTGTTGGTTACTATGAAATATAAATCTCCTTTTTATTTTGCTACCCTCCTCTCCTATTTAAGCTTTTATATCAAAAATCTTTCAAATAACATAGCATCATTTTTAATATTCATCTTAGATTAGTTTTGTTTATCATTTGAAAAATGACTAACTTTCTTATAATAAAATTTATTAAACATCAAACATTTATATTGATCAACCATTGTTATTTCCAACATTCATTTATTCATAAAACCATATTCATAGTACTGATGCCACAAATTACTTTTGACAATATTGAAAATATAACATTTAAAACCAATCAACTTATTCTATCAGCAAAAAGTTTACATTTACAAATATTATCTTATAAAAACTTGGCATTCCATTAACTTATTTAAAACATATTATTTATATTGTACTTTAAAGTCATTCGAAATTTAAGACTTTCATACCTTATGACTGACTAACTAATTTACAACTTATATATAATAAGTATTGCACAATATTATATTAGTTTAAATGTAAAAGGTCAATGTTGTAATCATTTTAAAACATGTTTCAATTGCCAAGTTGTGTTGTTAAGTATCATTGACTAAGATAGTTTTCTATTTGAATCAGTAATCCATTTTATCAAATTTCTAACAATCGTTCAAATTTGAAAACTTTTGTTCCTTATGACTCCTTTATTAATTTACAACTTGCATCTAATAATAGTTAGACAATATTGTTTTAATTTTTGTAAAGTGTCAGCCGTGTAATCATCTTAAAACTTGTTTGCATTGCCGTTGCCGAGCCGTGTTGTAAGTAGCATTGACTAAGATAGTATTCTATTTCGATCAGTAATCCAATTTATCAAATTTCTACGTGTACATATGTTATTCTACATGTAAACTATACATAAACTATACTACATCGACTTTTTAGTAATTGGTATTTGATTTGAGAAAAAAGTTGTAATTATGAGCCTATAAATATATTAAAGTCGACGTGGCGACCGCAACGGCGTGGGTTGAGGCGGGCGCGACAATGGGGGAAATATATTATACTATTGCACAGGCATCTGGGGGCTACGGCTTCTCAGCGGGGTTGTGTCCCACGATCGTCTGCGGCGGTTACATCACGGCATCCTCTCCAGGAAATATGGTCTGGCGGCGGACAACGTGGTCGACGCGGAGGTGGTGGACGCCGTGGTTTGACATACTGTATTATGTGAGCTGGACCGATGACAATGGGATTAATGAGAAATATATTGGGTGGCTGAGGGAATTGTACGCGTACGTGGAACCTTACGTGTCGAAGAATCCACGAGCTGCGTATGTGAATATCATAGACCTCGATCTGGGAAGGTTTTCGTACAGCACGTCGGCGTCCCTCGTAGCTGAGGCAAGCCAGTGGGGGGAGAAATACTTTTTAAATAACTTTGAGCGTCTTGTGCAGTTGAAAACCAGAGTCGACCCACATAATGTATTTCGTAACATCCAAAGTATCCCGCCTGCAGTCAACTTTGAAACTTAAATCAGCTAAATAAATGTTCTTAAATTAGGTGTGAATTTTCTTTGTTTTGATCTTCGCTAAATCAATGTTCTCTTCCAAGCTTTTGGTTTCACCATATCTCAGCGCACCAAATGACTAATTAAGCTGTGAATTCTCTTTGTTTAAATTTTCGCAAAATAAATGTTCTCAGATATGATTGAATTCTGATATATAATTTCATTTTCTTTAATCATTTCACAGTTTCGTAATATTTAGAATATGTTTTGTTCAATGGAAATGGAATTTGGATCAATGATTACAAACTACTTATTTTTCACTATTAATCCATATTTTATAAGTATAAACTACTCATTACAAATTACTTATTTCTTACAAAAATTTCTTTATCATTCAACTAAAACATAGTTAATAAGTTTGTCTAGTTATAATTTTTAATAGATAAAAATAAGAGAATATGACCCCTTGTAAAAAAAGATTTGGGTAGAATTTTTTTAACCATTTTCATATAATTTTTTTATATCATTTCAATAGTTTACTTATTAATTTTTGTTTGTTTGTTTTTTTTCACATTAATAATTTGTTTATTAATTTTTTTTTCCAATTTGTATAAGTAGAAAGTAATTTAAGATTAGTAAAGATTTGAATTGATTTTTTTTTTTATAATTTTATAATTTTTATAATTGAAACTTATTTTTAAGTTTATTAATGAAATATTAATATAATAATAAATAGATATTTTTAAGAAGTAATAAATTAACATTCAAATTATGATAAAACAAATTATATGTTATAAAACTATTACATCCATATTCTTTGAATTATATATAAGTTTTCTTAAACACCCTTTCATAATAGTTTTATGAATTTTTATTATTTGTTCAAGTCATTTAAATGAATGGGATTGTTACATATTTTCTTAAGCACCCTTTCATAATACTTTTATGAAGTTTTATTATTTATTAAGGTCATTTAAACGAATGGGATTGTTATATATTTGTAACAACAACAACAACAACAACAACAACAACAACAACAACAAAAATTGATAGATAATTAACGGTTTAAAGGTCCCTCACCGATAATAAGGATTGGTAAAAAAATATAATATATTTGTCTTGGATGAAAAATCTATGAGAGAATGATGTTACCAAAATCTAACTAAACTAATTCATATCCACCAAGGGGAGAAAAAACAGCCCCAAGGAATAAATTAAAAAACTCGCGCTGACAAAAAAAATCAATTCAACAAGGTTAATGACCAAAACACCATTACATACTTGATATAACAACAAACATAGAATGCATGAGACAAAGTAGAAAGTTTAGGGCACAAGCCCAGAGTTCAGCTTATGAACCTAAGTTGATGACTGTCCAGCATCCATTGAGCCCACAACGCCTAGTTATTCCATGCTTAATGATTTGAAACATCCACCTCCACAACAAACCAAACACCTCCCATACTCAGGGACCTCATAACAGAGTCCAAGCATGCATGCATAACAGCTAAAGTAGCTTGTCTGGGAGGAGTATCAACCTTGGATCAAAAAACCTAGGGCTAGCAATATAGTTGAACATCCAATTGCACCACCTTATGTCAAATCCAAAATTGACCAGAGCTTTGATCAGAAACCTCCAATATACCCAATCATATGCTTTACATATATCTAGTTTCATAATCATTCTTGCCTTATGATTACAAAGAAGGGAATGAACAATTTCATGGGTGATAATAATCCTTTCTTGATTATGTTTGCCTGACACAAATCCCCCTTACTCATTTAAAATTATAAGATCCAAAAGAGATAAAAAGAGATGGCTTTAGAAATGATTTTGTATAAATTTTCAAGCTCCATATATTGGCTTTGTGTAATCAAGTAATTACAACATTAGTGCATTGATTACCATCCATAAGTGGTTTAGTAATGAGAGGCTTTAGATAAAAACAATATTTCTTTGTTTTCTCTATCTTAACTATATTTTGAGAAGTAACATTAGATATTGAATCATAGTTTGGGATGGGTTTTTTAATAGAACCTTTTTAACAACAATTTTCTCTTTCTTTGATAGCTTTACCAATAAACTTTATTTTATTGGAGACTTTAAGTGTTATTTTTTTACATTTTTCTAGGTGATGTTATCATTTTATAAGGAGAAATATTTGAATCCATTGAGTTTAATGTGGTCTATGATATAGTATTAAAATTATGTAAATTATAAATTATGGATCTTTTTTATTGGAAACATGTGCTTCACCCTTATTAAATACATAATAATATCCTCTATATTCACACACTCCAATAAATTTAAACAATTAATGACATAAGTATTAATCCTCATAAATGGTATTTAAATTTAACATGTATAGTTGATCATTTGTTAATTCTTGTGCATTCTCATCATCACTACTCTAATAGTCCTGAATTTGACAAAAGGAATTTTCTTAACTAACCAATAAAGGTAATTCCAGAAAAGGTTGTAACACTTTTGTATAAAGTTAATTTTGTTTATTTATTCTTTCATAAGATCTTCTATTTTTGTGGAAATTTGCACTTTTTGCATAGCTTCATATATAGTATTTTCTGGATTTGTAGACACTTAACACTTTTTTGCATAACTTCCTGGATAGGATATTTTATTTTTATATGAATTTGATTATCTTGTGAGATATCATTTCTAGTGATTTATTCACCCAATTCATAAGTATTAATTTGGGTAATTGGAATCAATTTATTCTTTGGTTTAATAGGGACCTTATTAGATTGTGATTGAGTCATTTGGTAATATTTAAAAGGTGTGTTATCAGCTGGAACTATATACTCATGTGTATTATGGAGAAATTTAATGAATCTATGAAAGGTATGACTTGAAAAATAGTAAATTAAGGTATTCCCAAGAGAAGATTATATTATATAGGTCAGACTTGAAAAATAGAAGATATCATTTTATGGCCTAATACTGTATACAATGTTATAGTTTCCAGTATTTTTTTTGGAGTGCTATCAAATCCATGTATAGTTTCCTTAGATTTTTTAATATTATCCTTATTGATTCCCAACTTATATATAAATTTATAATTACAAATATTTATCTTGGAGCCTTGTCGACCGATGCATGTTTGACTAGTTGTCTATATATTCAAATTTGAATAAAATAATGGAAGATTTTGCTCAATAATATGCTTGGGACTTATATCTTATTTATAAAAATTAATAGTATTATTAATATATTTTAAATTATTCATGATATAATAAAATTAATTTGGTTGTGTATCTATGAGAAGAGTGGTATCTCACAATGTTGCATATAAGGTATCCTTGCAATATGGTGTTTTCTTTAATATCTTTAGAATATGTTTTTTAGATGGAGAATTATGAAATTAGTTAATGATATCATTTTAATTTTCACACACAACCTAATTCTATCCATTAATATATTCCACCTATTCAATCAAGATTCATGTAAAATTCCCATGTTCATGTTGTTCAAACTAGAAAAGGATGCCCACACATGCCTCCACAACCCAATCCCACTAACTTCAATACTCCTCCTTCACCTCACACCATTCCTTAAATGAAATTTTCTCAACCCAATGGGTATGATATAATTAACCATTTACATAATACTAAAATAAAATTCTCCATTCTAAAACTATCAAAGAAAGCACCTATATATAATAATATCTTATATGTAACTTTGTGAGATACCACTCTCCCCATGGATACATATATAACTTAATTTTATTATATGATGGATATTTTTAAGAATATGGATAATATTGTTAATTTTTATAAACAACATATACCTCCAAAGCATATCATTAAGCAAAATCATCCATTATTTATGTAAATTCAAAGACATGGAAAATTAGTAAAATGTATATTGGTTGAAAATATTTCTAAGATAAATATTTATAGTTATGAATTTATACATATATTGGCATTCAATAAGGATAATATTAAAAAATAAAAGGAAAATATACATGTGTTTGAAATAACTCCCAAAAACATACGTGGAACTATCACATTGTATCAATTATTGGGCCCTAAAATACCATTTTCAAGTTTTTAAGTTATACCAATAATTTACAATATAATATAATCCTAAGAAGGAATTATATTTACAAAATGGATGATATACCTTCTACCTTTCATGGATGAAATAAAATTATACATGATGCACATGATTAACAATTCCAATTCATAATGCATATTTTTCAACATTTCCAAATGACACAATCACAATATGATAAGGTGTCTACTAAACCACCTAGGAAATCAATTCCAGTTTCTCAAATTCATACTTATGAATTGAGTGAACCAAGAACTATAAATGGTTTCTCACAAGATAATTAAATTCCTAATAAAATAGAAGATCCTATCAAGGAAGCTATATAAAAAGTGTAAATTTATACAAAAATTAGAAGAGCCTATTTAGGAATAAAAATAACAATTATAAATTTATACAAAAATAGAAGAGCTTGTCAAGGAAGAAAAATAATAAGTGTCAATTTATACAAAAGTATCAGAGATTTTTCTAGAATAAACATTATTGGTGAATTCAAAAGATTCATTTTATCATATTAAGGACTGCTATAGTAGTGATGATGAGAATTCACAATAATTAATAGATGATCAAATATGCAATTTAAATTTAAATTCCATTAGTGAGGATGAATACGTATATCATTACTTGTTTACTTTCATTTGGGTGGGTGAATACAAAGATACTTATTATATAAAAAATAATGGTAAATCACCCATTTCCAATCAACAATATCTAAAAAGTAATTTGTGTATTTAAAATACTATAACATGGGTAGTATCAAAATAAGTGGATTCATATACTTGTCCTAATACAATGACCTTATTTCCTAGGAAAAAGTTCAAAAATAACATTTAAAGTCACCAATTGAATAACTTCAAAGATAAAGCTATTAAATGAAGAGCAAATTATTTTCAAAAAATAATTTATTAATAAAGGCATCTCAAAGTAAGATTCAATTATAGTGTCACTCCTCAAAATATGGTTACAAAAGAGGAAACAAAGAAACATTATTATTATATAAAGCCTCTCATTATTAAATCACTTGTGGAGGGTAAGCAATGCACTAATGTTGTAGTTACTCATTTATACAAAACCAATGTATGTAGATTGACTCTTATTAGATCTCTCAAGGATATGATACACAACATATCATTAAATACACAAAACAAAATTTTTACATAGGATTTATCACATTACCAATCAGTCTCAGTCCAAAATCATGTTTTACACTATTTCAAATTTATCATAATTTAGAAAAATACAATGCAATCCTTAGAATATCATGGTAAAGATTAATGCAAGCTAAACTCAGTAATAATCATTATTCTCTAACATTTATATAAAGATAATGCAATGATCACCATTTCAAAGGAGAATATAATTACAATATGAGAAAAAAAATAGTGTATATTTCAAAAAAGACATCTAATACAATTATGGATAATATTCATCATAAACACATCCAATGCAATATCATGGATCAAATATCTCTACACAATGGCATCTTATTCTAATTAGTGGATTATCATGAAGTGAATCATGGGAATATACTCTTTGTGCATGCATTCCATTGGAACATTCCTCTAATCAAATTATTTGTTAAGTATTTGCATAATTACATTTTTATATGTATCGACTCTTTTTATTGTAGCTCACTTGTAATTATCATATCCTAAATTCTAAGAATTTTTATAGTCTTTGGATTTAACTTCCCTTTGAGGAATTTGTCCTCTTAATTTTCAAACTAATTTAAACAATATAAAAACATTATCTTGTAATTATTTCAATACACATCCTTTATGAAAGTCCACTATCTTACTAATGCATATCTACCATGATTTAGATCCCTTTACACATACATGATTACAAATTAATCACTAAAAGAGCACACATAGTCTCTTACCCACTATGGGTATATTACTTGACTTCCATCTTGCTACATTAGTAATTTTCACTTTATTGTGGATTGTTTGAATTCTTCCCATTTATTCCATTTTTAAAATGCTTTCTTATTATTACCTTTTATACACTTTCAATTACAATCTTGTAAAAAAAAAATACATATATTCCAAAAATCACAAAAAGATAAAAATATTGTAAATTTTTTAAAAATCAAAGCCTAAAAGCATTTTTTATGATTCTAATTTAATTTTATATGTTACTTATTTCATGTTAAAAAATTATAGATTTTCTGTTTTCAATACACACCAATTTTAATGGGTATGTGAGTGTGATACAAGACATACTATTACATGGTTATTTGATATTAGACTTCTCTTTTTATCCAATAACCTTGTTAAGATATGGCCATCTCTTTCTTATATTGCATACTTAATTGATATATCTATCTAAACATGACACATGCCCTGAATTACATATGTTACATGTATGCCTTGAACAATATATATAATATTATGATGAAATTATCTCCACATGTTCAAATGGTGTTATATTTTTATAACAAATGACATAATTAACTCTTATTTTGAGATGAGTGACTTACAAGTGCATCCTTATTCTCAAAATTTGGGTGGTATAGTGGGATTGTCATAGAGACATAAGCCTTCATGAGCATAAAATCATATCAGAGTATAGATGACATAGATTCATAATGCTTCAAATATCATATGGTTAAGATACATGATAGATATTAGCACATTGATATAGATTATAAGGGCATATGCACTCAATTTATAGACACTAGAGAACATATTCATATACACTTAGATGTATATACATGAACATATACACAAAATTTATAGGAAAAAGAATTTTAGGTTTCTAAATACACCTAAATCTGAGATACAAAGTCTCAAATTAAGAATATATATGCATAGCATTATATATAAATTGGTACAAATTCGTGACACATGATACTTTTTCATGCACATATATACACATTTTTAAATTCAAGTGGCATGATACTTGATTATGCACAACTAAGCAAAAATAAAGTTTACTATTGAATGGAAAGTGTTTGATATTCCACTTGAAACATGTTAGATTCATGGTCATGATGTGTAACATCCCCATTAGGATCTACTTATAATAACTTAAAAAAATTTAAGATTAATTTATGTATTTTTTTTTAGAATTCACCATGAGAATCTAATTAATGATCTAAGTATAACATACAAACCATATTAACTTATAAAATAAGCATGTAACATCTATCTATCATTGATCACTATCATCAAATGAATAAAAAAAAAACTGAATATAAAAAATAATTATGAATTTCTAAACACAGCTAGTAAAAATATATAGTCACTATTGTCAATATTTAATAAGTAAATAATTACATTTCATCAGAGATAATGTTTTAATAAATATAATATAAAATACAAGATACATGCCTCCATAAATCATGAGTTCCCAAACTTCAGTATCTATGGTAAGCTCAAGTGTAGTCTCCAAATAAGTACTATTGTAAGGAGGAAGAGCATCATCTAAGTGTTTTTATACACTAACCACATACCATCTATCCCCTCCATAATCCCTCATCATGGAATAACTCTCAGTTCACAGATGAGTAGGTATTGACAACATGAGAAGTTAGAGAGATAAGCCAGTACCTCTGTGTTGTATGATTTCTAAGAACATGAAGTGTAAGATAAAAAAATATGTTCTAACATGATATCACAAAAACATTTAAATAATAGATATAAAATGATAATATCTAAATAAAATTACTTTGGCCAAAGTTTTTAATAGTTATAGATATCTAAGATTATTCAAATTAATATACACCACTCGATTGGATTACCCTCATCAAGTATTGGTGATGCTAGTAAGCTCGTGAAGTCCATCTCACTACTTAGTACTAGTAATACGAGATTTAGATAACATGAATATAATCAACAGATTCAAAAAAAATATTTTATACTAGTATTCATAAAACATTCTAAACATAGGAATAATCAGAATATGTATATTTAGTCTATCAAACATATGAATGAATCTCCACTATATGATTTATCACAAAATAATAAAATTAATGGGTATAGTCCATACTCAACCAGGTATAATCTATATTTAGTTTTCATGCTATAATTTTTGTAAGTAGGTTTAAATATAAATGTAATATATTCTATGACAAACACTAATATAATAGTCCATCATTTTTATGTACACACTACTCAGTTTTTAATATATCTAGTCATAATAATTTTAGAGAATCAAATAACTCATAAACCAATTCACACCTTATATAAACATAATATTTAATTTAAAAAACTTATTACATTTTTAGTAGACTACGTTCATGCAATTATAGATTCCTGACCCTCAAAATTTTGACTTATTTTTAGTAGTTTATAATACTACGATAAAAGCACACCTCTATATTCTATATATAAGTACCTAAGTCTTCATATTGATATGTTTCATGTACATGAGCACTTTTACATCCTAGTTATATTCATAACATGTAGTGTATATAAGTACTCAAATAATATATAAATATTGTGTGTGTGTGTGTGTGTGTGAGAGAGAGAGAGAGAGAGAGAGAGAGAGAGAGAGAGAGAGAGAGAGAGAGAGAGAGAGAGAGATCATTTTAAAATTCTAATCAATATATGTGTATTATTTTAAAAAATTATTATAACTATAAATTCATGTTAATATATTGTGTACTGTAATCAATAGACTATCTATATACATATTCTACTCTTCTCAAGCCAAATTGACATCAAACACTGATATGTTTTATACACATATTTAATCTTAAGAATATCAAGATTTTAACCTCCCAATATGATATTTTTTCTCATTTTTATCCATATATATAAATAAATCACAAAAATATATATAGATCATACAATATCTTTGCTTGATAAATAATATCATGATGGATCAATGTTCATAAAATAATATCGCATTATCAATATACATAAATCTAATATACCTAATAAATAATATACTGATAGATATCCTTATAAAAATATATAAATTCTTAATGATTTCAACCTCACTCTAACTTAAATAGGATATTGTTAAGAATATATGTACCTAATTAGGATGTAATTATGTAACCTCACTATTTTAGATTTTTTTAATGTATATATTGATATTAAGATTGTAGGCAACATCAACATCAATATAGGTGTGTGCTAACACAATATATTATGTACAATAATCTTATCCATTCCATAGCTGATGTTACTAATGCAATATTATTATCACAACTAAATATTATCTATATAGAAAGAGAAGGGATTATGTACTATGCATAGTTTTTTGGATACACATTGGGAATAAAGGAGAGATATTTTCTAACTTATAGGGATAAATGTAGTGATACATACTTTGATATCTCCCCAGGGATTATTGTAGGGATACACATTTATTCTTATATGCAATTTAAAAAATAATAATTATTGCATCTCTAATTTATCACTAATTATCACTATCTGGTTGAATAATATAGCTAAGAACCAGGGATGAATCACTAATATAATTTAAAATATATTTTAACAATATAATCTTATCCATCATCCCTGATTATACCCATAATTGATGTAACTATGTACATTATATAGGTAAAATCTAATGCTTATCATTGTTCTAAATGTCAAAAGCACATGATATATGGTTTGTATATGTTTAATTAGTTCACTGTATATATATTATTCAAAACATTCATGTAACAATAATTAGTTTAATCGTGTAATAGAGAACATAAATAGTTTATGAATAATAAACATTTTTAAAGATTCCCTGCCCTCCTTCAATTAATCTAATTGGTATAGTGAATTATGTACATCGTGTGAATTGATTAATATTAAAAAACACTACAAAATTAATACACCCATTTTTTTATTATCCAATCTCCTCAGACATCACCTTATTACCAATCTACATATGTATTCATAATTTTTGAGCAAAACGTACATATTCAAAATTCAAAGGTGCCACCTACTTGGTAAAAGCTTCTAGATTGAAATGGCATAATTCAGGTATCCTTCACTCAACTTTGACCTCTCTCCTCCTCAATGCAATATTGCATCCTTCTCCACATCACTCTCATATTGTCTTTCTCTTCTTCACTGATTCTCTTCCTTCCCAAATCAAACTTTCCTTATCTTCTTATCATTCCCTACGCTACCAACTTTCCTTTTTATTTTTCCACTATGTTACTTTGTCTTTCTTTTAAAGCTCGTCATTCTCCAAGTTTGATGTTTTATTTTTTTATTTTTTCTTTAAATTCCATAATCCTTGCCTTATTCACTTTTTTCACATTTATATATTTATTTATAACTTAATCATAGTTAACTCAATCCTTTCCTAATGTGTTTTATCTCCTATTTATTTATTTTATTTCTTAATTATAAAAATCCATTAAAATATAATTTGCTAATTTTAACACAATATAGTGCAATTACTAATTATAATATATTTACCTCATTTATTACTAAATTAGTTTTGGTTAAACAATTATATGACTTAAGGATAATATGACTAATCTACAGTCAATAATATTATTTTAACTCTAAAATGGTGAATCAACAAATATTATATCAAAATATGATGGTTTGGTTATATGTAATAGTAACCAAATATTAATCACATAAATTTATGTTATTGTAAGAATTAACAATAATAGATTCAATAACATGACATAATCATTAAACTTAGCTAACACATATCTAACATGCATAAACAATTATCTAAATGTAGACAATCATTAAAAATATACTAATGTTAATAATTCAAATAATGTATATAACATGTACTATCTAACATGTTGTGTATATGGGTTCTAGTCATTCCTCTATCATCGCCCAACACTTCCATCTACATCATCCTCTCTGATGATGCTCTCCTTTCATCCTTCTCTAAGGGATGAATCTTTTCTACATCAAGCTTAAGATAAGAAGGTAGTTATCCCATAACATAATGACATATATATCATAAATTACTACTGTAATAATAAATTCACATGATCATAATCTAAAAAATACACAATACAAATAAATCATAGCAATAAAATCATGTAAATCAAGTAACATATAATTATCTCATAACAACATATAATTCATAGCTTAGTTAAATAATAATCAAATCAAATTTTCAACCATTAAAATCTATGAATATTCAAGTAAATCTACTTAGTAAGAAAAATAGATGTAACACCCTTCCCCCTAAAGTTGCTCATCATCCTGATCACACTTATTTAAACATTAGTTTATGATTAAAAAAATTATTCAAAATAAAAAAATTAACATAATATGAAACATTAAATCAAATAAACAAATGCCTAAATTGTTTATAGAACTCATCATAGTCGTCCCAAGTAGCACTATCCTCTGAGTATTGGTCCTACAATACCTTGCACTATAACATTTTTCAAGTATGCAAATGAAGTTTGAGAGTGTCAATTACTCTAATTGGTTATATCATGACCACCTTGAGATTTAAAAACTATAAAACATTCTAATCTAACACATGTGAAGATCATCTATATACTTTTTAAGATAAGAAACATGAAAGATATTATGCAATAGAGTTAGAGATATTAGAAATGTGATCATATAAATTACAAGATGAACCACCTATAAAACCTTAAAGGGTCCCACATATCTCGATGAAATTTTCACTAACTTCCTAAATTTAATCGAGATTTTTTATGATTTAACTTATAAGAATACTTTATTACCTATTGAAAACGACATATCTATTCTCTTTAGATCAGCACAACTCTTCTACTTATCATTGACCTTGATTAACCTCTTCCTGATTGATATAACATGATATTATATTTCTAAAATCATCTTGGCTTTAAATACTATCATCTTTTCCAACCTATTCTAATTCATTGATGTCCTACACTTTCTTCCATATAATGCTTCAAATGGTGCCCTCTTTAAAGTTGATTAGTATGAGTTATTGTAAGCAAAATCAACTAATGTAAGATAATATTTCTACTTGTATTTTTTATCCATAGAATACATATGAATAAGATCCTCTAACACCTAATTAACTTGCTCAATTTGACCATTAGTCTCTAGGTGATATGTAGTACTAAAGTTTAACTGGGTACCCAAAACAAAATTTAAAGTTTCACAAAAGCTATAATTCATCTTTGGATCATGATTTTAAATGATCTTCTCCTAGAATCCATGAAATTGATATACTTCTTTTAGATAACTCTTTGCAAGAGTAGGTGTATCATTTATCAAATTATCTAATATAAAATGAGCTACATTAATTAGTTTATCAACTACAACCAAGACATTATTGTGTATGTTCTATGACAATTATAAAACTTAGACAAAGTCCACATTGATCATCTACCATTTCCATTTATTTATGACATGTGGATATAACAATCTATTTGAATGCACATGTTCAGTTTTCACTCATTGATATTCTATACAACATGATATAAAGTATGTTGCATCTTTCTTGATTCTTTTCTAGAAACAAAGTGGTCTAAGTTATATCATGATCTTGGTCACTCCTAAATGTCTTGAATATGGGGCATTATGTAAATACTTTAGCATTGTGCTCCTCAAATTATCTTGATCTAGTACATATATCTTTCCGTTATATCACAAAATACCATCATTCTATAATTTAAATCTTTTATACCTAGGATTCTAAGAATTATCAATTAATGTTTTCCTAATATGATCATATAATTAATCTTCTAATAAGAATTTGATCATTTCATCCTAAAAGCACTCTTGAGAGAATCCATCACTACTATGTACATCTTATGACTAGGACATCAACTACTCTAATTTCCTTGACTTTGATGTAGTTGATATCAAAATCATAATCAGATAGGAACTCCAGTGATCATCTCTGATGAGAATTTAGATTCAGTTGGGTGAAGATATACTTGAGTCTCAAGTTGTCAGTCTTGAATTTAAATAGTTTTCCTAAAAAATAATGTTGCCAAACTTACAAAGCATGCATAATTGTTGCAAGTTAAAAATCATAAGGGCTATAGTTCACATGATAAGGCTTCAACTTCCTTGATACATAGGCTACCACTGCACTATCCTACATAAGGACCAAATGCATATGTGATAAATAAAAATTAACCATTGGGATCAGAATTTTTTAGTATTGGTGCTGAAGTAAGCCTTGTTTTTAATTCTTAAAATCTACTTTACATTTATCTGACTAGATAAAACATTGGTTTTTTCTTTGCAAAGAGGTAATTATATTAGCTATCTTATAAAAATTCAGAATGAAATTCTTGTAATTTTTCACTAGTCCCATAAAAATCCTTACTTCATGCACATTATTTGGCTCTGGCCATTCCATAATGACTCTTATCTTTTCCATATCTACTAAAATACTATTTTTATAGATAATATCTCCCATATATTATACTCTCTTTTAGAAAAATGCACACTTGGACAACTTTCCATACAAGTTATACTTCCACAACCATTCCAAAACCAGTTCTAGATGTTAAAGATGTTCCTCTTCATTATTATAGTATATAATAATGTCATCAATAAAGATCAAAACAAAATAATCTAGATAATATTTGAACACCCTATTCATGATACTCATGAATGCTGCCAAAACATTTATCAACCCAAATGGTAAAACTGTGAACTGATGGTTCCCATAATGAGTTCTAAACATTTTTTTGGAATATACTCATCATTTATCTTCAATTGATGATATCATGCTCTAAGATCAATCTTAAAAAATACCATTTTCCCTCAAATTTGATTGAAGATATCATTTATACGAGGTAGTGGATACCTTTTTTTGATATTTATCTTCTTCAACATTCTATAATCTATGTAAAGCCAAAGAGTACCATCCTTCTTCTTGACAAAGATAATTGGTGTACTCCATGTTGATACACTTTGTCTGATCAACCCATTTGATAATAATACTTGGACTTAAGCCTTCAATTCAACCAATTTAGTGGTTGCCATCCTATAAGGTGCCTTAAATTGTGGTTTTAATCTAGGTATGATATTGATAGAGTAATCAAATTCTTATTTAAGAAGTAATCCTAGCAATTCCTCCAAAAACACATCATAAAAATTCTTAATGAATGAATAATATTCAAGGTATGGTTCCTTAGATTCATCCATTTCATTTATCTTAATGATAAATTATTGACACCCTTTTCTTTGAGCCTTATTCTATTTCATTACACAAATATGTCTAAGACTCAACTCCCTTTTTTTTCCTTAAATTTGTGTCTAATTTATTTTTAAAATTATCTAGACACTCAACCTTCTTCAAATAGCAATCAACCTTGTCCTTATGCTTCAAAATCTAATTGAATCCTATGATCATATCATATGACCCTAGTGGTACTATATAAAGATCCACTACTATTATGAATTTGAGCAACCTAATCTCTGCTTCAACTAAACAATTATCAACCTTGATTTTTGAATCATTCCCATATTGTACCACCTATGCATTTGCCATTTCTCTAGCTCTTCTACATAACTTATTAAAAAATTTAGGAGCTATAAAATATTATGTATCCCTTATATCTATAAAAATAGAAGTGAAATTTCAAGAAAAATACCCGACAGTTTTATGGGTGAAGCTAAGAATTCAAGTTATCGATTATCAACTACCATATGAATACATTATTGAAAAGTTCACTAATGAAGATTAAACCCTTTATTCTTTGACTTATTCTAGGTACACTCAAGAGAAGAATGGTCACCTCTACAAATGAATCAAAATCCAGATGATCCTTTCTTGTCACCCTATTGGCTTCCCTTGAAAATATTTTTGAAACCATGACCTAGTTTCTCATTGTCTAAACCATTTTTGAATCTAGCATTTTAATTTTTTAACTGACTCTTGGAGTCTCCACTTCTCTAGTTCTATTTCTTCTTTTTGAAATTTAGTTTATAACTTCAAAACTTTTTAAAAACTTGTCCCTAGCCCGAGAAAGAGATTTCAAATTTTTTTCTTGCTTGACTTCCTTCTCAAAGACTTGGTCTATGTTAGATGATATATGAATGCCCACTTCTCCACCAATATAGAGTTGTAATCTCATGATAATCTTTATAATTTTAAACCTCTCATCTGTCTAGTATTGTGGTACATATTTTAAAATCTTAGTGAATTATTGATAGTACTCATTCACTAATAAATCTCATTGATTTAGATTCTAAAAATCTATAAGCTTCGAGTTGAAATATAACTATAGAAGTTATCATGATATGAACAAAATCACAAATTGGTCCCATGTAGTGGTGGTTGAGCTAAGATTAATTTTCAATTTGTTATTGGCTCATCATGTAGTTATTTTATTAGTCAACTGATAAGCTCACTAATCTAATTTAGTGACCTCAAATTAATTTCAAATCTTGAAATAATTCTTTGTCTCAATCATCCATGCTTTATCTCTGTCACCCAAAATAGTTCCATTGAACTTAGGTGGATTCACCTTTTCATATCTCTATCTATTTTCACAGCTACCTATGATCTTGCATCTTGAAGTTTTTTTACTCAGTGGGATGCTCTTTAGGTACATCCTGGTCTACTTTATCTTCATGGTTGTGACCTTCTTATTTTATGGTTAAAATTTGATCCTTGATTTCATTTATGGCTATTAGAATCTAATCCAACTTTGATACTTTCTCAGTGATAATTTGATTAGGATCAAATATAGGGTTGTTGTCATTGACGTTTAAAAGACCCAATCTAAGTACTCTGACCTTAACTATTATCCTTTCTAAAAAATAAAAGATACAAAAATATTAGTGGACTCATTAAATCCTAGAGTTCAGTCCATAACTCTGATATTGCATGTAACATCCCCATTGAGATCTACTTAGAATAACATTTTTTAAAAAACTTTAGTGTTCAATCCACAACTCTGATACTACATGTAACATCCCCACTGAGATCTACTTAGAATAACATTTAAAAAAAACTACATATTCTTTTTTTTACATTTTACCATGAGAATCTAATTAGTGATCCAAGTTTAACATATTGAGCATGTTAACTTATAAAATAAACATGTAACATCTATTTGTCAGTAATCACTATCATTAGCGTACATATCTTAGATAAATTTATGTAAAATATATTGAAAGATATTATTCGCAATGTACCTATATCGTATTAAATTATGAGTATCTCAAGAATGATATCTATCGGTGTATTTTACATACATTTATCTAAGATATGTATACTAGTAGCACTTATCACCATGTAAAGTAAAGGTAAATATTTGTTGTTCTTAAAAAATATTTAATATAAATATTTAATACAATATTAAAATAGAAAATAGAGAGCAACAAAATATTTATTTATTATGATGTATGTGTTAAAATCTATATATTACCTATAAATTAATTATGATTATCTATTATAAATATAAAATGATAACCTATTTGTCTATTATAAATATGATATGATAATAAATAGATAAATAATATATACATAATCCATATATATATATATATATATATATATATATATATATATATATATATATATATATATATATATATATATATATATATATATATATATATATATATAATGGGTGATATTTTTATGATAATTTATTTTTAAAAATTAATGGTCATGATTATCTATGAATATGTTACAGTAAAATCTATATATTATTTATAAATTAATTATGATTATCTATTTATTATGATGTGATAATATTTTTTATGGTGATTTACTTTTACAATTTCATTGCTATGATTATTTATAAATATGATTTTACAGAATCTATATATTATCTATAAATTAATTATGATTATACATTACCCATAAATTAATTATGAAGATCTATTTTATTTATTTATATGCGGTAACATTTTTTATAATAATTTATTTTTGTAATTTTATCATTTTTCATGATTATATTTTTTTCAATTTTAATTATTTATGATTATATCTATATAACCTATACATTATAAATTATTTATGATTATACGTATATTAACCATTTTTATATATATATATATATATATATATATATATATATATATATATATATATATATATATATATATATATATAGTATTTATTTATAAATATGATGTGGTAAAATATATATATTACCTATAAATTATTTATTTATTTATTATTAAGTGATGATTTTTTACGCTGTGATAATTCTTTCATGATAATTTATTTTTACAATTCATTGTTATGATATGATTATTTATAAATGTGATGATAAACTCTATATATTATCTATAAGTTAATTATGATTATTTAAATATTTATAAATACAATACAGTAAAAGTTTTATATTAAATATTAATTATGATTATTTATAAATATGATGTGATAAAATCTATATATTTTATGTTAATTTATTTTTACAATTTTATTATTATGATAATTAATAAATATGATGTAGTAATATGATTAGTTATTTATCAATTATGATGTAATATAATGAAACTGTTAAAAAAAGTACATACTTCAATTTACACTTTTTTAAAAAACCGTTAAGCTTGTTGTTTTCTTTTTTTTATTTAATTGTGTCAAATTTGAAATAATCAAATAGTTTTATTTTTAATTTTATGTTATCATTTTTTAAATAATTAAATTTTAACATTGTCATGCCATTACAATTAAGTCCAAGATAAAAAATAATAATAATTAAATTATTTTATTTCAAGGTAAGTCAAATTACTACAACAACAAATATAATTCACCACCATATATTCCATGGTAAATATATAATTAACTTTTGTATTTTAAAGTAATTAAAATTATTACAATAAATTTATAATTCACTTTCATTGTTATTAAATAACTACACCCAAAATAAATAAACTAATTAAAGTGGGTATTGTGTTTTTTATAATGTCGAAACTAAAATAATTAAATATTAACACACTCATGTCATTATAAAAAATTACCCTAGGATGCCACTATAGGAACACCTATCGATGCAATCAAACGAATCAAAACATAATAGAATATATAAAGTAAATATGGATTTCTAGACATGGCTGGTACAAACATTAATTTTATTATTTTTGAGAAACTAGGATCTAGTTCCTAAACAATAAATGGTTTATAATGAGTAAAAAAATCTAATTTAATATGGTAAAATATATATTTTATCGAATTAATTACATAAGAAAAGGAAATAACTTATCTATAAAAATACACTGATATGACTATTGTAGAAGCAAAAAACTATTGTACAAGTCTAGGAAAATGTCTAAAACCTGAATCTTGATTTCATTTGGTGAAAGGATATAAGAAATAAAAATAGGACACCATAGTGTCTAGTTCTATAGTCCAGTTCTTTCCATTGTTGTCTAAATTAGTCATAGAGATTTGATGTTTCTATATTTTGCTTGTTGTCCTTATATTAGTCTGCTTATAAAATTTTAGATCTTGACTATCTATAGAGCTCCTTGTAGAGTTGTTTTTAATATTCAGAACTCTAGGTTCATCTACACATGAAACAATAAATACATCACAAGTGAAAGGGGGAAAAACTAGATTAGGGTAAGTATGATCGCATGATCTAGAACCCCTATTGTTTTGATTGTTATGTACATTAACACTCAAGCTAGGGTCTCTGATAAAATGTAGTTCCCTCTTAGGGAATGTGAATAATGAACATGCATAGTTGATGTAAGAATGACTTTCACCTAAGCCCATCTTTGATCAATCATGCAAGTCTATGTGTGATGCATAATGTTGAGCTATACTATTGACTAATTTTTAATTATGTAATGTGCTAAAGTAGTAATTACTAGATATAAAATGCCTTGTGATGTCCTTTATATAGGAGACTCTTTGTTTTAAATTTGGGAGCTCTATTCACATTTGGTCAACATTAAGAAAACTTAAGGATGAAGCTAAGAAGGGATTAAGACTCATTAGGTGAGGAAAACTAATCATTACAACTAAAAATGCCATTTGATAGGAGAGATAGAAATGGAACACCCTAGGGTCTAGTGCTATAGTCCAACACTAGTGCTCCCATCCTATAGGCTCAAGACCTAGGGGATGGAGTAAACATGGGGGCCTCGCTGAGTTGAAATTGGGTATCGAAAGTATACAGATGACTGAGAATCATTAAAAAGGTGACTCAAGCATGAAATAAGACCAGGATGAGTAAAACAAAAGACATAACTAATGTGAACAAGGATCATATTCTCCATTTAGAGTCTCCTGTGAAAACATTATAAACTGTCATGATATGTGTGGTTTTTTAACCAATTTAGGGTTTATACATTTGCCCCCCTTTTATTCAGGTGATGTAATGAAATGAAGTAATAGAGTAAAAGAAAGAAAATTAAATGTGTACTTGAACCTACCTATGTGGATATGAATGTGTTGTAAAGGTTCTACCTCATTTCCTAGCTAGGGAAGTAAGTGGAGATAAGAATAGTACCTAAAAAAAAATCCATAAAATGGATACCTCCTATACTGAATCTAAAAGTGGAATTTATGTAACATGGAGTAGGAGGGAAATGCTTGCCATCTATGCTGAAATTGACTAGAATAATTAATGTTCAGAGGCAAAAACCAATGTCTACTTTATGTCCCCCATAAACTCATGTATTCTAGAATGTGTGTAAAGAATATGTATGTCGTGAAGAGAAAAATTTGTCATGTCCCCACTCTAAATACCTGAATTGGAACTGAGAAATGTGTGGAGGCCCAAAACTAATGTCTATCCTTTATTCTGCATAAACTCATGTAGTCTGGGTTTGGGTAATATAATGGACCAATAGCTATAGACGGATGTGTGGTCCAACCTATTGACAACCTATGTACATTTGGGTGTAACCTAAAAATCTGATCAATGTGTAAGAAGAGAATGGCATGTCTTGCCATTGCATCTATATAATCTTGGATGATGAAGAACATGAACATCTGTATCATGCCCCCAAATATGGTATATGAGTGATGCATATGTATTTATTTTGGTAATCTTTATAACCATATGTGATATGACTTATCATTCCATTCCCTATGTGTAAAATTTGAGATCAAAACACTATGTTTTGCACTATGCCTATAATCTACTATCTACTCTTGTAACTGTGTCATGTTGTATAAAGTTATATGTGTCATGTACTAATGTACATGCCTCGAAATCTGGTATTTGAGTCTGTATCTGTATTGAAGTCACTATGAATTCATATAATCTAAATCACTATATCTAAATAGTCTATATACCTATAAGCTGAAATCATTATGGATCCATATGATCTGAACTACTATATTTGTAAACTAAAGTTATATCCCCCTGAATGTTTTGAGTGAATTTGAGTTACTCATATGATCTGAATCACTATTTATTTTGATCAATCTGTGCTAAGTCTAATAATTTGAATACTAAAAGTGTAAGAACCATGATGTATCCACTTATGATAGTGGATGGGTATGCTAGGTAAGTGTAGAAATAGGAATAGTAGGAATGATACCCCCCTTTGGGGAGAGAGACAAACTTTGTGATAGAGGAGGTTGAGCCAAAAGTGATATCTAGTGGAATAATGATAGAAACAAGGTTGGTATAGTTTGAACTGATAGAGAAGTTATTTGATAGATTAGACTGAGTTGTTGAAATTAAAACAAGTTTTTACTAGTGATGGTAAAGGCATGTGTCTAAGTATAAGAGAGGTATAGACAAGTGTGTGCCATTGTAGGTAGATGAGGTAGTAATAGAGCAAATATTGTGTGATGTTGAAGGTAACATTTTCATGATTCTATAAAATAAAATAGTTTACAAACTGAAGTTATGAGGTTCAAGTTATGGATAAAATAGTATTTTACTTTGAATTAAAAAATTGTTCAATATAGGAAGTTTGGATTGATTCTTGATTCATTTACGTATTGACTAGTTTGTGATTTGGAGCTCTGGAGTGAGAGATATTTTGAGGATATGAGTACCTTTCATGACTTGGTTTGAGTAGTTAATAGCCTAAGTGGAGGCTAGTGGTGATGTTATCTTGGTGAGTAAGATTAATGCTTGATTTTTACCTATTTTGAAGTCTGTTTTAGATCTTTTTGAGTTGTTTTAAAAGTCCTGGGAAAATTTTGACTAGTTCTAGCAATCCTATCTTAGAGTTATTGCTCCTATCTAAGGTTCAATGTTGTTGTCCAAGTTCCATCACTCCTATCCAACACTGGTATCTTTTTTTTAGCATTATTGTCCATTAGGCTTGACTTTCTAATATTTTGATTTGTTACCTTTTGTTGTATAGCTTGGTTGTTTGCTTGACATGGTTAATTGATATATATTCTATTTTTTGGTGTTTTTTAGGGAAAGGTATGGATGAGGGATTTCTATAGAGGTCAGGTGATGGATAAATTGAGGATGTTACCATTATTTGTTGATGAAAGAGATGCCATGAATAGGATAGGGTTAGGTCATGTGTGTGAACTAGACACAGTGTGGTGGCATGTGTATCTGATTATTACTTTATCTGAGAGGTGGAATGTAGATACATGCACTTTTTAGCTTCCTACAAGGGATATTACTATGACTCTGGAGTATGTGTATTTCATTTTTCATTTTCTAGTTAGTGGATAACACATGATATTTTAAGATGACATGGGTGTTGATGCTATTGATCATGCATCCTTATATTTTACTAGTGTACCTTTAGGTATACAACAAAAAGGTAGTGATAGTGATGTGCTACTATCAGTTCTAGTACAGTCTAGTGTTCCACATTTGTAGAAGTGGTTGGTTATGTTGATAGCTTCATTTGTTACTATGGATGGGAGTGGAGTGTTGATTGCATATAGGATGCATAGTATTGTTTGTAGTGTTGAGGTGTATGGCACTATGTTCTCATGGGGTAGGAATATGATTTCCCACCTATACATAGATATTTATAGGTTTACCTAGGCGCTACTTAGTGATAGATTGAATGCATCCATGCTATTGTGTTGTTGAGATTATGAGCACATAGTAGTTGTGTAGCTGATAAGATTACCAAGGGAGAGGTGGGCACCTCCACAACCATTTGGGGAGTGGTGGATGAGTACCCTAGATATTTGATCTCCTAAGTTGAATCATTATAGATGGGTGTTGGACAAATTTGTCATTGATGACATTATATGGAGGCCATATAGAGGATTTCTTGGGTGGGTTGAGGATGTAGTGCAGTTGTGGTATATGAGGGTCAATTGTTGGTTACATGATCATTAGGTTAGAGTATATGAGCACTTTTAGTACGTGTACATGACTAAATAGTTTTGGATACTACAGGATGATCCCTTGATAGCATGGGTATGGGTGAGGAGTATATAAGCACTAATGAGGGTAGGAACTCATACAAGGCCTATGGATGTTGAGTTAGCACCATTACCTTTGGATGAATGGGATTCAGCTATACATATTATTAATGTGGATTATATTATATGTATAAATGCATATATTTCATGGTTGACAAGGCATCGATGGGCCTCATTATATCCTATTGATGGAGGGAATACCCCCATGTGTGAGGATCTTATGCCAATCTAGATGATGGGAGGTAATTAGTATTTTTATTTGAATTGTTTACAAGTTTTTGATTTAGTTTGATTTGAAGGTATATATCTGATTTAGTGTTGTACTTTATGTGCAGGTGGGATGGGAGGTGCTCAAGATGAAGCATAGGCTAGTGCAGGGATTGGAGATGATGGGTTCTAGGAGACCATCATTGAGTCAACACTCTAAGAGCTCACATGGCATGTACCTAAAGATGTGGTGGAAAAGTGTTTGATAGATTGAGTGATAGTGATAGCTAGTGTCTATGTTCATTTATTTGATATAGATGCTATAGTGATAAATGCATATGTTAGATCAATAGGAGAGAGAGATGAGTTGAGGGATAAGCTTGATAGGCATAGGATACCCCCACTTGATTTTAAATCGATGAGTACTAGGATAATGGATGAGTATATAGAGCTTTAGAGGTGATATTTATAGTTGTTTGAGGATCATGGTTGGCTACTGGAGTGAGAGATTTATCATAAGAGGCATTTGAGGGCTCGAGGAGGTGTAGGACCATTGAGTGGTAGAGTAGATTATGGGACTAGTACTTGAGGAGAGAGTGAGATTGAGAGTGAGGGCATGATTCCCATTCATGATTGATTTTTTTTATATGATAAATATGTTTTGAAAACTCATTATATATATGGATACTAGTTATGATTCTGACTTAGGTATATTATGTTACAAATTTTGTAATATATTGGTATATTAATTTGCAAATGATTGATTTAGAAGTGGTTGGTTTGGTATTAATTTTGAGTTTACCTAAGTTTTGTTGAAAAAAAAATTGTGATGTGATTTACTTATTCATGATATATTTATATGTGTGATGTTTGGTTTGATTTGTAATCATATGTGAGAAAAAAAATTGTTGGTTTTGTAATTAGGAATTTGTTTTGACAAAGTGAACTGGTTTAAGATTGGTAAGATGGGATATTGGTAAGGTCTAAATTTGGACAATTTGTTTGTTCTATGGGTTTCTATTTGGAACTATAAATGTTAGTTGTTAATAGAAGGGGATGTAAGAGAGAATTTTGTGCTCAATTCTTCAAGAGTGGCTCAAGAATGCAAAATTTGGCCCTTTGGCTCCATCGTCACTCACTAAGTGAAGTTATGTAATAATGCATGTGTTAATCAATATTTAAATTGAGTCTTTAATCCATCTAAGTAGGTGGATTAATAATATAAAGGATGGTCCTTTGACTCCATTGTTGCCCCATGAAGTAAAGCTATGAACTTGTGCTAGTATGAATGTATATCATATCAGTCTATGTTATATCCCTATTTGAACCCTAATGGCCAATTAAATAAGTACCCATACTACTTGTGCTATGTAGGAACATACATTATATCTTATACTATCTATTGTACACTAATTGTAGCTATGTGTGGAGACTCTACCAAATATAACCTTACTGGATGTGTAACTAAGGCTATGTGCTATGAAGAAGGCTCATTTATTTGTAATCATAGTGGATTGTTTCATGAAATAGTATCCTATGGCCTTTGTTGTGATGCATATGACTGAGTGATAGATTGATATGGAGCTTAAACCTATGATGGTGGCTTGTCTAATCTCAATATTAATAGGTTGATACATGAGATGGGACCCAGAGAAGTAGTCATAGTGAATATCTCTCTAGATCAATACTCTGTAATGTGGGTTCATCTAATCTTAATCATTCTGAATAGTGAATATCTTTTTGGAGTGGTACTCTACTACAATGCCTGTGACTATGATAGATATGTATATGGAACTATACTATGCACTCCTTTGATGATAGTGTTATATGTAGGTTACTCTTATTGTACTAGTTTCCAAACCTTTTGAATAGGTGGATTTGGAGATCTCTTATGAGGGTTTGTCCTAAAACTTGCATTACTCTCATGATGAGTGACTGATGATGCTTGTAAAGGAATGTCTTGGGATGACTAAGTCATGGATGAATGAGGTCTAGGAATTTATGATAGAGGAGATCTCAATGCCCCCTATTTGAATTCTATGATTCCATTATCAACACATCTATTAATGTAATCTTTGCATCCATAATAATCATTATCTCTATGTCCATAGATATGATGATAGTTATAAAAGGGCCTATGTGGTTGTCTATGTAATAGATGTGGATCCGGTTGATGAGTAGAAGGTAATGTGATTAACCTCTTATCTATTAGTGTTGATAATATGAAAAATGGGCTATTCTGCTCTCAATCAAATTGTAATGGTGCAATGTTGCTATTCTTTGTAGTGCATATTGTAGGTTGTGCTTTAGAAATTGAATCTCTATTCTTAGCTAGTTGTTTTTATAGTTGAGGCATCTTATATTGTTTAAGACATAGTGTATGATATGTGGTAGGAGATGTAGATGGAGATACAACTATGAAAGCTAGAGTAATGCGATCAACTAAATCTGCCTTAATCAATCCCAATTTCTATTCAAAGGCTAAAATTGTATAGCATAAGTCCCTGAAAGAAGACTCTATCTAATATAATAAATTTTCAAGGAGAGGTTGGTGAATCCCCTTAATAAATATATGTTGAATCTCTAAATCTACTAGTTTATAGATCAATCTTAACATGTGACCCTCGAATCATGAGGTATAATCACTAACTAGCTCTGATGTATTCTGATGCAATGTGGCACATTTATCATATGTAACATGAAGGCCCATGTTTTCTATGTAATATTTGATAAATACCTCTTCTAAGTCATCATATTTGTGCAAGGATCCAATGGGGAGTAGATGAAAGAACCAATTTTGTGCTTCCACCACTAATGTTTTCTAAAACTACTTTAGTAAAATCAAAGGACTCGCATGAGATGGAAAAGCCTTCTGAAAGGCTTGAAGGTGTACAAATGGATCTCCAGCTTCATCAAAGTGAGGTAGTGATGGTATCTGAAAATGCTTAGACAATGAATCTTTGATGAATGTCTTTGAAAGATGGTTACCATATAAATCATTGGCATCCATACAATACTTATAAGCCTTGTTTTACAAGGTAAGGATATGTACTTGGTGTTGTAATTCATTGACTACATACATCAAAGAAATAATCTCCTAGGATGGTATATTAACATCCTTAAGTGGTTCATTTAATTGTTAAATTTGATCATTAATTTTAGCCATGGGAATGCTACATTTAGTAATTGGATCATAGAGAGGGGGTGTGCTCACTTGAACCTTTGGAGGAATGGTAAATTCAACCTTGGTAGAGGGATGTGGGCTACAATTTTATTTAGGAGAAGAGTGAGAAATAGGTGCTAATGTAGTATGGGGTGGCTTAGGTGATTAATTGGTATCTTTATGTTTTAGTGAATCACATTCTAATTGAGTAGAGGACGTGATATTATCATTAACATGTGCATTATTTGAAATAGAATCATGCATAGAAGTAAAAACAATGTTTGGTAGTGCATTATGTGTGAGAGGAAGAATGAGAGAAGAGTTAGAAACATGAGATGTATTTTCTTCTTCACTATGTACATAATAATCACCATTATTTAATGCATTATCATAGATGAAATATTGTTCATAGTCACTCTCATTTTCATATTCATTTGCATGTTCACTATCATACTCATTATCACATCCATAGTCACTAGCGAGAGGTGTGAGAGAACAATTTAATTCTTTTCCAATATACAATAAATTATCATGTGAAATTAGAATATTATGTGCATTGATGTTATCCATGTATGGAGTGTATGCATTATTTACATTTACAATATGATAAGTAAGAGTAAGAAAGTTAACATTTAGACATTCTTTTGATAAAGTAGAGTTGAAAGCACGAGATGTATCATTTGAACTATGTATTGGTAATTTGATTTTATTGCATTTATATTGTTGTATTTTGAACATAAAAGTGGAGAGAGAGAGAGAGAGAGAGAGAGAGAGAGAGAGAGAGAGAGAGAGAGAGAGAGAGAGAGAGAGAGAGAGAGAGAGAGAGAGAGAGGATTCACATGGAAGCAAATTATCACCAATAAGAGGTTCA
Source organism: Torreya grandis (assembly GCA_037957365.1). Classification (NCBI taxonomy): domain Eukaryota; kingdom Viridiplantae; phylum Streptophyta; class Pinopsida; order Cupressales; family Taxaceae; genus Torreya; species Torreya grandis. The sequence goes on from JARHVA010000195.1 coordinate 2,990,243, forward strand.
CTTGGAAGTGCATGACTAATTTATTTATTTGGTGCATTGTGCCTAGGAGAATGAGGGGAAAAGTACCTTTCTCATTTATCAAAAATAGTTTCTTTAGAAGAGGGAATAAAAGAGATAGGTTTGAGAGAAGAAGATGCATCTACTTTTTTTTCACTTTCATTTTCACATGTATCATCATATTCCTCATTATAATAATAGTAATTATCTTCATTGTAAATGAAATCATTTTCCATGTTTTTAGCTAATGTGCAATTTTTCAAATTTATCAATTCATTATAATAACTATGAAAACAATTTATAAATTTATCTATGGGATGAGAGGGAAGAAGTACCTTAGTGGCCATTTTATTTATTTCACCAAATAGAATATGTAGAAGTGCTCTTAAGCAAATAAATGCAAAAATATCTACTGACATAGAGATTTTGAAAATATTTTTAGAACTCTAAATAATATGCAAAAAATTCCAAAAATTTTTTTAAAAAAATTATAATAGAGGGAGGCCTAGGGTTTGAGGACCTAGTTTGGAAAACCTTTAATTTTTGGTTAGGGTTTAGAATTTTTGAAAATTATTTCAATAATTTGAATTTTAATACAATATTTGAATAGAATTAATGCACAAAAAATTATACAAAAATTATAAATTTGAAATTAATTTTTTGTAAATAATAACTACTAATATTGAGATTTTGAAAATATGTTTGACACTCCAAACAATTCACAAAAAATTTAAAATGTTTTTTTTAAAAATTGTAAGGGAGGGAGGCTTAGGGTTTGAGGACCTAGTTTGTAAATCTAGGGTTTTTGGTTACGGTTTAGAATTTTTGAAAATTATTTAAATAATTTAAATTATAAAATAATATTTTAATAAAATTAATGCAAAAAAATTAATATAAAAATCAAAAATTTAAAATTAAATTTTTGCACAAAAATATGAAGGAAAAACCTTAAGGGTACCTAGGGTTTTAGAGTTATTTGAAGAAGCTCAGGTTCACCAATTGTTTTATTAGTTTTTTAAAACTAGGATCTAGTTCCTAAACAATAAAGGGTCTAGAATGAGTATAAAAATCTAATTTAATATGGTAAAATATAGATTTTGTCAAATTAATTACATAGGAGAAAGAAATAACTTATCTAAAAAAATAGACTGAGACAATTGTTATATAAATAGAACATTATTGTGTAAGGCTAGGAAGATGTCTGAAACCTGAATCTAAATTTTATTCAATGAAAGGATATGATCATAAATAAATAAAAGACATTTTAGTGTGTGGTATTATATTCTAGTTCTTGCTGCTATTGTCTAAACTAGTCATATAGATCTTAATTTTTGGGTTTTTGCTCATTATTCTTGTATTAATTTGCCTATGAAATTTTGGATCTTTATTTTTGATGGAAATCATTGTAGAGATATTTTTAATCTTCAAAACCTTGGGTTCATCTACACACACAAAACAACAAATACATCATAAGAAAAAGGGGAAAAACTAGGTCAGGGGAAGTACAATTGCACAATCTAAAACCTCTACTACCCTGATCTTTGCCTATATTAACCCTCAATTTAGGTTATAAGATCAATTTTAGTTCTCCCTTAAAGAACGTACATAATTAACGCACATGGTAGATGTAATAATTAATTTTGACTAGGTCCTTCCTTGATCAAACATGCAAATTTATGTGTGATATAGAATGCTGAGCCATACTATTGAATGTTTTTTAATAATGTAATGTGCCAAAGTAATAAGTGATAGATATAAATTGCCTTGTGATGTATTTTATAAAGGATATTGTTTATTTTGAATTTGAGAGCTTTATTCACATTTGGTTGACATTAGGAAAACTTAATGATGAAGCTAAGAAGGGATTAAGACTCATTAGGTAAGGAAAAATAACCGTGGGAGATAAAAATTCCATTGGATAGGAGTAATAGAAATGGGACACCCTAGGTTCCAATGCTACAGTCCAAGATTAGTGCTCTTGTTCTACAGGCTTGAGACCTGGGTGGATGGAATAAGCATGAAAAATGGGGTATGGCTGAAATGGAATCAGGTCTCGAAAGTCTATGGATGACTAAAAATCAAAAAAGAGGTGACTCAATCATGAAACAAGATCATGATGAGTAAAACAAAATACAACTAATGTTAACAAGTCTCATATTCTCTAGTTGGAATTTCCTATGAAAGGACTATGAAAAGACATGATATGTATAGTTTTTTGACCAATTTAGGGTGTATACACATATAACCACTATTTTCAATGTATAATAAGTAAATAATTACATTTCATCAAAGATGTTTTTTCAATAAATACAATACAAAATATATGATATAAGATACATGGTTTCATGGAGCATGAGTTCCCAACTTACGTATCTATGGTAACCTAAAGTGTAGTCTCCAAATAAATACTGTTGTGAGGAGGGAAAACATCATCTAAGCACTTTTTTACACCAATCATGGACCATCAATCCTCTACATAATCCTCCATTATGGAATGGCCCTCCCTTCACAGATGAGTAGATAGTGATGGTGCAGCAATCTAAAGAGACAAGCTAGTACTTGTGTGTTGTATGATTTCTGAAAACATGAAATGTACCATAAAAAAATATGTTCTAACATGATATCATATAAAAGTATAAATCATATATATGAAATGACAATGTCTAACTAGCATTACATTGACCAAAGTTTTCAATAGTTATTGATATCTAAGATCAATCAAATTTATACACATCACTTGATCAGAGTACCCTCATCTAGAATTGGTGATGCTAATAAGCCAGTGAGTCCATCTCACTACTTATTTAGTATCAACAATATGAGATTTGGTTAACATGAATATAACCAATAGATTCATATAAATTACTTCCTATTAGTACACATAAAACATGTTAAACACATGAATAATCAAAACGTATATATTTAATCTATCAAATGTATAAATGAATTTCCACTATATGATTTATCACATAATAATAAGCATCACATTTATATTCCATACCAAATTGGGTCCAATTTATATTCAGTTTGCATGTTCTAATTTTTTTAATTAACTTTAAATACAAATTTAGTATATTATATGACAAGCACTAATATCATAGTCCACCATTTTTATGTACACATTACTAAATTTTTAATATAAATAGTCATAATAATTTTAAAGAATTGAATAACTTAGACCAAGTTATACCTTGTATGAACATAATCTTTCATTTAAAAAACTTTTGAAATTTTTAGTAGACTACATTCATATAATTATAGATTCTTGAACCTCAAGATTTTATGGCTTACTTTTAATAGTTAACAATATTACAGATACAAGCATGCCTCTATATGTTATATATATGTATATAGTTCTTCATATTGATATTGTTCATGTATACAAGTACTTATACATCCTAATTATACTCATAGAATGTACCATATATAAGTACTCAGACAATATATACGTATTATATATAGATGCCATCAATCATTTTACAATTCTAATAAATATCTTCGTATGATTTCAACAATCATTATAACTATACATTCCTGCTAATAGACCAGGAACTATAATCAATAGACTGTCTATATACACATTCTACTCTTTTCAAGCCAAAGAGACATCAAACACTCATATAGTTTATACACATATTTAATCTTAATAACATCAAGATTTCAACCTCCTGATATGATATATTTTCTCAATTTGATTTAGATATAAATATATCATAGAAATATATAGATCACAGAATATCTTTGTTCGATAAATAATATCATAGTGGATCAATATCTACAAAAAAATAGTACAGGATCAATATCCATAAATCTAATATACCTAATAAAGAATATATTGATAGATATCCTTTCAAAAATATATAAATTTTTAATGATTTAAACCTCACTTGAACTTAAATATGATATAATTGAGAAAATATGTAACAAATTAGGATGTAACTAAGTAACCTTGGTATTTTAGATTTTTTTATGTATATATATTACTATTAAGAATATAAGCAACACCAAAATTAATATAGGTGTGCACTAACATAATATATTATGTACAATAATATTATCCATTCTATAGCTAATGTTACTAATGCAACACTATTATCATAGCTAAATAGAGAAGGGATTATGTACTATACATAGTTTTCTAGATACACATAGGGAATGAAGAGGAGATATTTTCTAACTTATATATATTATTTCAGGGATACATTCCTTGATATATCCCCATGGATTATTTTATGGATACACATTTACTCTTGTATGTATTTTTTAAGAAAATAATAGTCGTAAATCTAATTTATCACTAATTATCATAATATGGTAGAACAATATAGATAAGAACTAGAGATGGATCACTAATATCATTTAAAATATATTTTAAAAGTAGAATCTTATCCATTCATCCCCACTTATGCCCATAGCTGATGTAATTATGTATATGATATAGGCAAAATATATTGTCTATCGATGTTTGAAATGTTAGAAGCATGCTATATATATATATATATATATATATATATATATATATATATATATATATATATATATATATATATATATATATATATATATATATATATATATATATATATATATATGAGAATACATATGTAAATTGGTAATAAAATTAAGTTTGATGAAATTGGAGAATAAGTGAAAGGGTGTACAAATTCTATAGTGTTTTTTTATATTATTCAATTCACATGATGTACATAGTTCTTTGTACTAATCAGAGTAATTGAATGAGGGTAGGGAATCTAAAAAATATATTATTATTTACAAACTATTTATGCTCATTATTACATGATTAAAATAATTATTATTACACTTCTATTTTGAATAATATATATACAATGAACTAATTTAGACACACAAACACACACACACACACACACACACACAGATATATATGTATATATATATATATATATATATATATATATATATATATATATATATATATATATATATATATATATATATATATATATATATATATATATATATATATATATATATATTAGTTCATTGTAAATATATTATTCAAAATAGAAGTGTAATAATAATTATTTTAATCATGTAATAATGAACATAAATAGTTTGTAAATAATAATTTTTTTTCTAGATTCCCTACCCTCATTCAATTACTCTGATTAGTACAAAGAACTATGTACATCATGTGAATTGAATAATATAAAAAAACACTACATAATTTGTACACCAATTTCCTTATTCTCCAATTTCATCAAAATTAATTTTATTACCAATTTACATATGTATTCTCAATTTCTAAGTAAAATGTATATATTCAAAATTCAAAGGTGCCACCTCCCAGGGCAAATATTCTAGATTGAAATCGCATAATTTAGGAATCCTTCGTTTGGTTTTCACCTCTCTCCTCCTCAATGCACTGTCTCTCCCTTCTTTACTTTTCTCTCCTCTTCTCCTTTCTTTCCTCACGTACTTCCATTCCTCCCCAAATCATATTTTTATTATCTTCTTATCTTTCCCTATGACACTAACTTCCATTCTTTTTTCACTGCACATGACTTTTTATTTATTTTAAATCTCTCTTTAAAGCTCACCATCTATATATTATTCAAAACAACAATGTAATAATAATCAGTTTATTCATGTAACAATAAACATAAATAGTTTATGAGTAATAATTTATTTTAAGATTCCCTACCCTCATTTAATTACTCTAATTAAGAGAAAGAACTATGTATATCATGTGAATTGAATAATATAAACAACACACTAAATAATTTATACACCCATTTTTTTTCTCCATTTTTCTCAAACTTCACTTTATTATCAGTCTACATATGTACTCTCAATTTTTGAGTAAAAAACATATATTTCCAATTCAAAGGCACTACCTACCTGGTAAAAGCTTCTAGATTGAAATGGCACAATTTAGGAATCCTCCACTTGATTTTGACCTCTCTCCTTAATGTAGGGGTACTCCCTTCTCCACTTCACTCTCCTCCTTCACTTTTTCACATGCTTCCCTTCCTCCCCAACCCACACTTTTCTTATCTTCTTATATTTCCCTATGTCACCAACTTCCCTTCTTTTTTCACTGCATGACTTTTTATTTCTTTTAAATCTCTCTTTAAAGCTCGTCATTATCCAAGTTTGATGTTTCCTTTTTGTGTTTTTTTTCTTTAAATTCTATAATCCTTGATTTATTATCTTCCCCCATATATATATATATATATATATATATATATATATATATATATATATATATATATATATATATATATATATCTGTGTGTGTGTGTGTGTGTGTGTGTGTGTGTGTGTGTGTACACACACACACACACACACACACACACACACACACACACACACATATGTTTTATTTCCTATTTATTTATTTTATTTCCTATATATAAAAATCCATTACAATATAATTTTCTAATTTTAACACAATGCAATGCAATTGTAAATTATAACATATTTTCTTCATTTTTTACTATATTAGTTTTGGTTAAGTAATCATCATGGCTTAAGGATAATATCAATAATATAAATTCAATAATATTTTTTTAAATCTAAAATGATGAATCAACAACTATTATATCAAAACATGATGGTTAGGCTATATACAGTAGTAACCAAATATTAATCATACAAAATTGTGTTATTGTAAGCATTAAAAATCACGGTTTCAATAACATGACATGATAATTAAATTAAGATAACACATAACTAACATGCATAAATAATTATCTAAATGTAGATAATCATCAAAAATGTACTTACGCTAACTATTTAAATAATGTATATAACATATACTATCTAACATGGTGTGTATATGGGTTCTAGTTGTTCCTCTGTCATCCCCCAACACCTCCATCTATGTCACCCTCTCTGATGATGCTCTCCATTCATCATGCTCTGAATGATAAATATTTCATTTGAAAAACTCATAACAAAAAGGTAGTTAGCAAATAACATCATGACATATATATCATAAAATACTACTATAATAACAAATCAACATGATCAAAATGTAAAGAATACATAATATAACTAACTTATATCAATGAAATCATGTAAATCAAAAAACATTCAACTATCCATAACAACATATAATTCATAGCTTAGTTAAATAATAATCAAATTAAATTTCCAATCATAAAAGTCTACAAATATTCAAGTAAATTTGCTTAGTGAGAAATCGAGATGTAACATGATGTGTGTATGAACATTATTCACTCTTTTTTTATTGTACACTATCATATATTGAGTGAAACTACATAATCAAAACTATATTCATGGCATGAAAATTATTCATTCTATTTAGATCATGCTTTATTTTTAAAATAGAGTGAAATTGAGTGAAACTATACAATTGAATTTAAAACCCATTTGTAGTGGTTGATTATTTTTATTTTAACATATATGGACTAATGGTTCTATCTTTCCTACATATCTTTTAGCTTAGTAAATTGCATACTACTCCCCATATTTATGAGAGTTCCGTCATGTTGTCTTCTTAGACAAACATATCCAACATAGTTACAAACATTTTTGATACAATCACCCTTACTCTAAATGTGTTTTAGCAAGTAAGCACAAAATTATCCAATGTTTCATTTTCAACAATTTTCAAGAGAAATATGATTTTCACCAAAACACAAATGTAATCTAACCCTTTTTCTTTAAAATTTTTCTATTTTTTATATAGTTTGAGCTTCATAACAAATAAAAAGTATGTTGTAGACACGTATGTACATGTTATCTTTTTACTCTATCAATTTCATTACTATAAGAAATTGGGGCATTTATAGATATAAAAATATGGTATTTGGTACTTAAAAATGATAATCTTGAAACACATTTACCATGCATGACTTGAGTGCACAAACAAGGTCCTAGTCAACTATTATCTCACATTCAAATGTTATATTTTTAGTCATCCATTTTCTTGTATCATTAAAATCCTATAGGAGTATACTTGTGTGCTTCAAACATGCTAAATATCTTACACAAACATCTCTATAATATTAGTTTTGCCTACATATGCACATGTCAATTTTTATAGATATGGTAAATATCAATAATTGATATGGACCTAATCTAGTCAATAACAACCCGCTCTTAGTAACATCTATTTTATAAAATCAAACCTCTCTTTTAGTTCATCCATTTTATTTGTGTGTCCATGGCATTAAAAATTACCCAATTTCACTCATATATAAATAAATCATGGTATCAATTAAAAGAGACTTGGTACTTATTCACAACACATCTATATAATATTACAAATTGAGAAAATATAAATTATTCTTGTAGATAGTGAATCCATCAATAGTATCAGTCATAATACAATTATGAATCACTCTAAATACAAGTCAAATAATATATTTTCAATTATCAAACATAAAGCATTAACAACAGTATATAGTGAAGGAGCATAATCGCACAATCCCACATGGGAGAACTACATATGTCTTTATTTCCCTCCTCACAGTATCATATATGTGGTAAACATTCAATCATAAAATCTCGGTTATTATGTTCAGCTCAATGTATTACACTTTCCTAATTTTTATAGGCTTGTACCCCTCACAAAAATACCTAGGGTTTTAAGGTAATGGATATTGATGTATAGACATGCACACACATCATCAGAGATCTGGATTACAAATACAAAATAAGAAAAAATAGACATAGGTGATGAAAACCTAATTATACCCTAATTATTTGTAATTTAGTATAGAATAATAGGTCATTATCGATCGATGATACTAACTAAATCTTGTGAAGTTAATCCTACATAGAAAGAGAACTAGTTCTAAAATTGAACTAACCACATGCCTATTTTATCCTAGTTTTTACTCCCAACATATAATCACAGTTAGGAATTCAACCATAAAAGTAAATTATCCATCCATTTATTGACTTATTATATTTAACATATTCAATTTTTCAAATCAAAAGGATCAATCTCAATCTCTTAAATTTAAATGTATTCTTGAATGCCATATCTTAATACCTAAATTATAATACAAATTTATATCTTAATTATATTAAGTACACCACCTTTTATAAATTAGAGCAAACATATGGATTATATTCCAAGGCTTATACTCTTTTAGGCCTTGTAAATATTGTCATGGATACATTTACTACACATATTTTTTTAATTAATCCACTACATCTATCTCAAAAGGAGATAAATCAGGTTATCCAAGATTAGATGCATAAATCTCAGCCATGGTAAAAATTGTTAGAGCATCAGTAAATTATTTAATCAAATTTTTAATGCTAATATATTACATACCTTCACTTTTAAGTTACAATCACCAAACATATAGGTTACACTATGATATAATTATCCTGTAATTAAGGGTTCCATTCATATATTTAGATTTTTTTCACATCACCTCTACATAGAGAAGATCACCATATTTTTCAAGTGTATTTTATATGCCATTTATTTTATATGGAACCTTAAACCAAGAATTATTTTTTAATTTGATGCTTTCATGAATATGAAATCAAATGATGACTCTTTCTCCTATTCAAAGATTCATATAAATATCTCCAGACCTTTGTGGTTTACGAGGATAAGAGATGCATGGATATTTTGTTTCAAGTGATGTTTTATCTTTTTCAATATATAGTGATAAACTTAGCTTCCATAATGCTTTGAAACTAGATGATTACTTATTTCATTCACCTTTTTTCTTCTTCAAGACTAAGAAGCCACCTCATGATAGAGTTATGGATATGATAAGATTTGTAATCTACCAAAGGATATTTTTAACATATTTTCTCTTTGGTGCATCCCTATTTTAAAAAAAAATTATTCCCTTTTGGTTTGTCAGAGTTTCATTTACACTTCCTATTTTTTACTTTAAATTATAAAATGTTATACCCATGGGCCAATTTATACCTTTCATGGACATTACGATCATTATCTTATCTTGTCTTATTCACTTTACATTTTACTATCTTTTGTCATTTTTTAAATAAATAAGATGTTTTTTCATAGAGAATAATAAGGGAAATGGGTCCCTTACCACATGGTATAAAATAATATGACTATTAGATCAACACAAAAAATATAAAATAAATCTCCAAGATAAAATAATGAGATGGGTCAAAGGCCAAACATCTAAGAAACCATGAAGCCAACCAAATAATATCAAGATAAAAGACCAAAAGCCTAAAAACTTCAAAATTAAAACCATAAACCCATAACAAAATCACATCCCAGAGTAGTCTAAGACTGCATGAGGGAAGCACCACCATGGAATAACTTAGATAAAACACATAAATTCCACCCCACAAAGTGAAGATAACTAAAACCCAGAACATCCTCAAATGCAATTGAACTAAGATGAAAAAATAGGGAGTTATTTAGACTATAATAGAATATCCAAACAAGGAGGGGGACCGTCATAATGTCAATCTTATTTAATAGAAAGGTGAATACCTCTAAAGTTAGTTAGGAAGTCAAATATAAATTTAGTCTCATGATATTTATGGGATAAGTAAATATCCTTAAAAAAAGGAATGACATGGAGGATATCTTGAATAATATTTCTTTGAACCTGTATGGACTGATGGTTCTATCTTTCCTACATAGTTTTTGGCTTAGTAAAGTACATACTACTCCCCATATTTATGAGATTTGGGTCATGTTGTCTTCTCAATCAAACATATCCAACATAATTACAAACATTTCGTGTACAATCACCCTAACTCTCAATGTGTTTTAGCAAGTAAGCACAAAATTATCCAATGTTTCAATAAGGAACCATCATATTCAACAATTTTCAATAGAAACATGATTTTCACCAAAATACAAATGTAATCTAACCCATTTTATTTCAAAATTTCAAAAAAAAATAGTTTAAAATATTCAATCTATAGACATTGACTGCAGGTGATTAAGAGTTTTTATTTTGAGTGACCTCTATAGTTTGAGCTTCATAACAAATAAAAAGTGTGTTGTAGACACGTACGTACATTTTATCCTTTTACTCCATCAATTTCATTACTATAATAAATCAGGGCATTTGTATATTTAAAAAAAAGGTTATTTGGTACTTAACAATGACAATCTTGAAACCTATTTATCATGCATAACTTGAGTACATAAACAAGATCCTCATGAACCATTCTCTCACATCTAATTGTTATATTTTTATTCATCCATTTTATTGTATTATTAAAAACCTATATATTATAATTGTGTGATTCAAACATGCTAAATATCCTACAAAAACACATCCATAATCTTAGTTTTGTATACCTATGCACATGTCAATTTTTATAGATACAGTCAATATCAATAATTGATATGGACCTAATATAGTCAATAATAACCTACTCTTAGTAATATCTATTTTATAAAATCAAACCTCTCCTTTATTTCATTCATTTTATTTATGTGTCCATGGCATCAAAAATTACCCAATTATACTCATATATCCATCATTTCAAGATTCCTCCTCGGATAATAATCTATCATCCATTCTCAGAATATCATTACCATATTTTGGGTAACTAGTAATATATAAATAGTGAAGTATGCATCTAATTTAATCAATTAGAAAAAAAAATTAAAATATCTAGTATCAAAGCATGTAGTAGAAGGAATGTAGTGACCTACAGATAAGTGGTTGACCCCTACCTGATCATTGACAATGTAGCAACTTGGGATGTGGAGTTAGTACACCTACCTAGAGAAGGATGTCATAGGAAGAAAACCACAAGAAAAGGATGTAGTAGTCTTTCATAGCAGCCAAGACACCTAGAGTTTGTGGAGAAGCATCTAAGTCCAATGACTCATCTAAACGTGATAACTAGGTATTATAAATTTTAAAAATAGGGAGATGATATTTACAAAGCTTGACAAAAGGTATAGTTAATGAAGACATGTAGTAAGAAGAAGTCTTATTGGAGGAGCTCGCCATTAAGAGCTCATTGTAAAATAAGCTTGAAGGTGTTAGCGTGTATTTATGCAAAGATCAAGATAAGATAGAGGGAGCAAAGCTTTTTGGGAAGGCTATTAAGCCTTGGACAATAGTGTTTTATGGTTTATATGGATGTTTCACCATTATAGAAGTTATTTTCTTAGAGAATAAAAGATTAAATGGTGAAAGGTCATGCTTATGAGTGAATTATAAGAGCCATCTAAATTTGAATTTGCAATCTACTGAAGTGGTCAGAATAGTTTGAAGGAAGCTAAGACATGAGCAAGAATACCACATATGTCCAACGGTGAAACCATTAAAGGCCACCTAGGAGATTCATAGATCATTGAAAACTGATAGGAAAGTAATGGTTTTTATTTGACCTACTAGAAGTTATTTGAGATTGTATAAATATTCAGTTTAATGAACTTATTCCAAAAGGCCTTCTATAATACTTCTTATTCGATATACCCCACCAAGCAAATAAAATTCATGAAGAACTCGATGCTGGATATGAATCCAACTATGAATACAAGGTTGATGATCTCAAGAAACATCCCCATCTCTCAGCACATCATTATCATGCTCACCTCCGATCTCAATTTTCTCATCATTAAGTTATAAGACTTGTAATTTTATTTTAAAACCAATAAAATATTTTTTTGTTAAAGATGTCTACTGCAAAATTACTTTTATCAGATGCCAACTTCTTAAAAGGCCAAATTATGCTACATGGAAAATAAAGATGCATATGATCCTTCAATTTGAAGGATTTTGAGGCATCATCACAAGGAATGTACAAGTTCCCACTAATCTTGATACACTCACAAAGTATGAATAGGCTAATTCTAAGGTCATAATGTTGATTATACTAAGCATCACTAATGATGTGCAGCCATATATCAGGTATATTGACCAAGAAAAGATAGCATGGGATAAATTAGAAACTATATATGAGGCAAAAAATTAGATGAAGATACTCCATTTTTAGTCAAAACTTCATACACTCACTATGGAGTATAACAAAATAGTTGAGGAATTCTTGCATTGAGTGGCTAAGCTACAAACAAAGTCCTTAGCTCTTGATGAAATGGTATACAACTAAAATTTAGTCCCAATCAACTTGTGAGTATTCCCTTCCCAATTTAGAGTGTTCATCATGACATTGAATGTAACTAAACAAAAAAATTCATTTGAAGAGCTTGTGAACCTGTTACAATAGGAAGAGGCCATCGATTCAGCACAATATGAGCCTCAAGATAAAACTCTTAAAATAAAGTAGCAACAAAACTAGAAATCATAGAAAGGATATCCAAAAAAGCAACCATAGAAACAACAACAATAACAAAAACAACAACAACAACAACAAAAATTGTGTCATAATCAATCACAAAATTCAAAGAGGTGGTGTCACATTTATCACACCAATACTCATGACACAAACAACTACTGGTATGATAGCCAAAAGAAAAGATCTACTAGCAACCCAAATACATCATGACATGATGATATTTATAAGTAAAAAAGACATCCCTGATAGTGGAAGTAGAAGGGACATCTTTCTAACCAAAAATATGATGAATCTAACAAGCAAACAACTGACTAAGACAAGAACATAGTACTAGTCTCCTAAAACTCACAACCTATGAAGAAGATCTACTTGATTGACTCAGGTTCCACTAAACAAATGATAGGTGACAATAAGTTATTCTATTCACTGATACACCAACCCATTGGAGATTGGGTTAGGATCACTGACAATAAGGAGTATATCATAGTAGGAATAGATCAAGTTACTATTCCCTTCAAAACATAAAAATGTAAACTTACAAAGGTGCTATATTTTATTAGATTGACATCTAATCTCTTATCAGTCACTCAGCTCTTGAATCATCAAGTGAAAGTAGAGTTTCTTGTTGAAAATGGCATCAAAACCTACCTAATTTCATGAAAAGGTAAAGTTCTTGCTAATTATTTTTTGAAAGATAAATTGTTTGCTTTATATATTGTTTCATCTTTGACAATAGCTCTATCTACCTCAATGGTAGAATCCACTACCCTTTGGCACTAATTTTATGCTCATTTATTGGCAATATATTTATACCAACTAAGCTCTCAAGGGATGGTACATGGACTTCCAAATTTGTCCAATTCCTTGCTCATTTGCCCTAGATACCTTGCAAGTAAACAACACAGGGATACATTCAAAGATAGTTCCTTTCATGCCAAGAAGCATTTCGAGCTTGTTCATACTAATCTAAATGGTCCATTACCTACTTCATTCTTGGGATAAAATTACTTCCAACTATTCATGGATGACTACTCTATGAAGATGTGGGTATTCTTATTGAAAAAGAAAAGTGAGGCCCTTCATCATTTTTAGGTCTTCTATCAGAAGGTTATGAAGGAAACCATATAACTTCTACTTCACCTCCACTCAGATTGAGGGGAGAATTCACATCAAATAAGTTTTTAGCATTCCTAAAATAACAAATAATTAAACAAAATTTGACTTCTCCTTATACACCCTAATAGAATGACATTGTTGAGTGACACAATCATACCATGATGGAAATGGCTTGCTACATGCTATAAACAACAAAGCCGGAGAAATGTTTTTGGGTAAAAGTAGTTTAGACAAGTGTGTATCTTCTCAATAGGGCATAAATAAAAAATTAAAAAATACTTGAAGAGGTATGGAGTGGTAAAAATCCACCAATTTTTCATTTACGAGTATCTAGTTGCACAACATATATGTATGTACCAACTCAAAATAGGAAGAAATTTGAGTCCAAAACATCCTATCCATCCTATTGGGCTATATCACTACCTCAAAGGCATATCATCTCAAGGATCTTGAGTCAAGGTAAATGTAAAAAAGTAGAGATGTGGTTTTTGATGAGTCATCCTTTGAGATATAGAATGGCAACTCAATACCGACCACCTCTCACTAATTAATTCTTGAGTTAGATGATGAGAAGACTTCTCATTGGGAAGAAGAGCTGTAAGGGGAACTATATGTTGATTTTGGAGATTTATAACATCCACCAGATAGTTATTCACATCAACAAAAAAATTAATTCTTCACAACAACAACAAAGTTCTCAATCGAAGTGGGTACTAGGTACCAGTAGAGACTCCCATACTTCATCCAAAGTTAGAATGAGGAATTAGACAAGACATGAGGCAAATTTTTCACTCATGAGTACAATTATTGATAGATCCAAACCTGATAATGTTCACAAATCTTTAAATCAACCACAATGGAAGAAAGCAATGGATGTTGAGTATGACTCACTCATGAATAATCAGACTTGGGAATTGTTTGATCTGCCTACAAGAAAGAAACCTATAGGCCGAAATTGGTTTTCAAAACAAAATACAAGGTAGATGGATCTATAGATAAACATAAATAATGAATTTTAGCAAATGGATATGCTTAGAAAGAGGTCATTTACTATGAAGGGACCTTTGCACCTACTACGAAGATTAAGACCATCAAAGTTGTTTGTGTATTGGCATCACAAAATGGATAGTGACTACAACAAATGGACATCAAAAGTGATTTTATTAATTATGATCTAAAGGAAGAAGTATACATGACCCAACCAAAAGGATTTGTTCATGAAATACATCCTAAAAAGGTATGTTGTCTCATCAAATCACTTTATGGACTTAATCAAGCTCCTAGGGCATGGTACACCAAAATAGATGATTACCTTTTACAATATGGTTTTACTCATAGCCCCTCAAATTCTAAATTGTACATAAAGAAGGTAGGAACATATATTATCATTCTTGTTCTATATGTGGATGATGTTGTGATCACTAGAATTTCAAAAGATCAGGTTGATATTATGAATAATTACCTCAAAATATCCTTTGAGATGATCAATTTGGGGCTACTACATTACTATCTTGGCTTGGAGATATGGTAGAAAATGAATCACATTTTTATCTATTAGATAAACTATGCCAAGACACTCCTAGGAAAGTATATAATGTCAGATTGTAAGCGACTTTCAACACCAATGGAGAAAGGCTTAAAACTCTCTCAATTCTAGGATTCACCTCAAGTAGATGCAACTATTTACAGATAGCTCATTGGGAGTCTCATCTACTTGACCTAGACTAGAATAGATATATGTTTTTATATGAGCTATCTCTCTATATTTATGTAAGAAACAAAGAAATGTCACTAGATTGTATAAAAGCATGTTTTGAGATATGTTCAAGGTACACTTGAGTATGGTATGGAATATAAGAAGAATAGTTAGTTCTTCTTGTAGGGATAGACTAACTCAGACTACACTAGATCTATTGATGATAGAAAGTCAACATCAGGATACATATCTCATCTTGGATATGGACCAATATCATGGATCAATAAGAATAAAAGTATTTTTTCTTTCTCATCCAATAAGGCAGAGTATCACACTGCATGTGGAGTTGTGTGCTCCATGATATGGTTTGTTGCATACTAGCAAATATGGCCTATACTAAAAAGAAGACACCTATCACTCATTGTGATAACCAAGGTGTGTTAAAACTTGTGAAGAATATTATTTATCATGAAAGAACAAAACATATAGAGGTTGAATGTCACTACATTCAAGATCAAGTTTTAAACCACCACATACAGCTCCAATACTACCCTACAGATGCATAGATAGTAGATATACTCACCAAATCCCCTGGAAATGTGAAATTGTAGTTGTTTAGGGAGTACATTTGTAAAAATAATGTAATAAGGGGGAAATGATATTGTAGCATAGATAAATATTAAATTATGTTTTCTAGACACCTTTGTTTCTAGACTCCTCCTCGGATAATAATCTGTCCTCCATTCTCATAATACTATTACCATATTTTGGGTAATTGGTCATGTATAAATAGTGATGTATATATTTAGTTTAATTAATTATAAATAAATATTTCTAACAATCATGGTATCATTTAAAAGGGACTTGGTACTTATTTGCAACACATCTATACAATATTATAAATTGAGAAAATATAAATTATTATTTTAGATAGTGAATCTATCAATAGGATCAGTTATAATACAAGTATCAATCACTCTAAATACAAGTCAAAGAAAATATTTTCAATTTTCAACTATAAATCATTAACTACATGTATATAGTGAAGGAGCATAATTGTACAATCCCACTATGTGGGAAAACTACATATGTATTGATTTCCCTCCTTAGAGTATCATATATGTGGGAAACATTCAATCATCAAATGTTGGTTATTAAGTTCAAATCAAGGTATTACACTTTCCAAATTTTGTAGGATTCTATCCCTCACAAGCACACTTGAGGTTTTAAGGTAAAGGATATTGATGTATAGACATGTGCACAAGTCATCATAGATCAGGATCATAAATACAAAATAAGCAAAGATAGACGTAGGTGACCAAAATGTCATTATACCCTAATTATTTGTAGTTCAATACAAAACAATAGGTCATTATTGATCGATGATACTAACCAAATCTTGTGAAGCTAATCCTACATAGAAAGAGAAACCGTTCTAAAACTAAAGTAACCACATGCCTATTTTATCCTAGTTTTTACTCCCAACATATAACCACAGTTAGGAATTCAACCATAAAAGCTAATTATCCATCCATTTATTGAAATTATTATATTTAACATATGTAATTTGTCAAATCAGAAGAATCAATCTTAGTCTCTTAGAATTAAATATATTCTTGAATGCCATATCTTAATATCTGAATTATATTAAACATTTATATCTTAATTATATTAAGTAAATCACCTTTTATAAATTAGAGTAAAACATATGGCTTGTATTCCAAGGCTTATAATCTTTTAGTCTTTGTAAATATTGACATGGATACATTTACTCCACATAATTTAGTTATCAAAGATTAGATCTATAGATCTTAGCCATGGTATAAATGGTTAGAGCATTGGTAAATTATTTAATCAGAGTTTGAATGCTAATATATTGCATACCTTCACTTTTAAGTTACACTCACCAAACCTATAGGTTACACTATGATATAATTATCCTGCAATTAAGGTTTCTATTCATATATTTAGAATTTTTTCGCATCACCTCTACATAGAAAAAGATCACCATATTTTTCAGGTGTATTGTATATTCCATTTATTTTATATGGAACCTTAAACCAAGGATTAATTTTTAATTTTATGCTTTCATTACCATGAAATCAAGAGGTGACTCTTTCTCCTATTCAAAGATTCATATAACTCTCCCCAGACCTTTGTGTTTTACGAGGATAAGAGATGCATGGCTATTTTATTTCAAGTGATGTTTTATTTTTTGCAACATATATTGATAATATTTTCTTCCTTAATGCTTTGAACCTAGATGATTACTTATTTCATTCAGCTTATTTCTACTTCAAGACTGAGTAAGAAGCCACCGCATAATAGAGTTGTAGATGTGATAAGATTTTTAATCTATCAAACAATAATTTTAACATATTTTCTCTTTGGTGCTTCCCTTTTTTTGAAGTTTGTTTAATTCCCTTTTGGTTTGTAGGAGTTTTATTTGCACTCCCTATTTTTTACTTTACATTGTAAAAGGTTAGTCCCATGGACCAATTTATACCTTTCATGCACATTAGGATCATTATCTTATCTTGTTTCATTTACTTTACATTTTACTATCTTTTGTCATTTTCTAAATAGAAAAGATGTTTTTTTTATAGAGAATAATAAGGGAAATAGGTCCCTTATCACGTAGTATAAAATAATATGACTAGTAGATCAACCCAAAAAATATAAAATAACTCTCCAAGATAAAATAATGAGATGGGTAGAAGGCCAAACATCTAAGAAAACATGAATCCAACCAGCCAATATCAAGATAGAAGACCAAAAGCCTAACAATTTCACAATTAAAACCACAAACCCATAACAAAATCACATCCTAGAGTTGTCTAGGACTGCATGAGGGAAGCACCACCATGGAACAACTTAGATAAAACCCAACCTTCTGATCTTCTTTCCGTTCACCTTCAACATCTTGTCAATTATGGTCTTTTTGACCCTCTCACTGATAATATATAGAAAACGGTTCCATATCCATGGATTTCACAAGCAGTTGGCTTTCTTGCTTGGGTAATATTCATCTATTATTTCTTCTACCATTATTTGTTTTTATCTTCTGCTTTATAAGTAGGACTCTTGTTCGTTTAACATTATTTGTATTTATCTTTTGCTTTGTAGGAAAAAGTCAAATATGAAATTTACGATGTACTTATGATGCATGCTACAATTTCTCTCAATTCCATTCAATATTAATATTATCTACGATCTGGCTTTGAGAAGTGGTATGAGACGAATAATTGGCAAGCCATTAATCTTTTTATGAATGAAATTATTTTGAACACTACATAATTACTTTTTATCTTCCCTGTATTTTGTGATCATTCGGCTTTTCCACTTTGGTAATATTCATTTATTTTTACTTTAAAATTATTTGTATTTATGTTGTACTTTATAATCATAAGTATTTTTTATTTAACATTATTTTTATTTATCTTTCGCTTTCTAATGAAAGATCGTATTTTGTACATTGCATAATTCTTTAATCTTCATCTTCGTTTGGATGCATAATGTGATGTACAAGGCACAATTACAATAATATTGCCTCTAAATTATTTTTTACAATTACAATAATATTACCTCTAAATTTTTTTTAATCTACATCTTCTCCCTATAATTGCTTATGATATTTTGTTTATATTAGACATATATATTTTATATGCCTATTTTCTATTATTATCTCCTTCATATGCATATTCGTTAGCATTTAGAATGCAGGTATAATTTAAGGGTTCTCTATCCTCTCCCCTCTTCGAAACCATGTAAATTTATTATTGTCATCACCAACTAAAGTTATATATCCTACAGTTTTATTTCATAATTTGGGCAATATATCATCCTCTTCTTTTAACAAATGGTACTGACAGGGTACTCGTGTTTACTTTTATTCACTTCTTCAGCATTTGGAAAACTGTGCTTTGCCTGTGGGACATTTTAACCAATGCCGCCTTCAACACTATATATTTTTTATACAATTTTCTTAAATGTGCTTTATCTGACTCTTAATTAATAATCTACCAATTGAAAATAACAACAATTTAATGTTTCCATATTTCCTGTAAACCAAGTTCTTTTAGAATAAATTTCATGATTACAAACAATTGCTTTTCTGTACATGTTCTCAAAACTTCACTTTACAAAACACAAATTATATATTTTTAGTAGAAATCACAAGATAAATTGAACAAATTGCTGA
Organism: Torreya grandis; assembly: GCA_037957365.1. Lineage (NCBI taxonomy): Eukaryota > Viridiplantae > Streptophyta > Pinopsida > Cupressales > Taxaceae > Torreya > Torreya grandis. Next base: position 3,010,483 of record JARHVA010000195.1, read on the forward strand.
ATGATTTTCATTGCAATGCTACATGCATTTGTATGTCGATTATTCTCCATGCTAGCTTAATTATCGATCGCTCATTCGAAGTGTTAAAAACAGAATACATTGCTTTACATTGAAAACATTTTTTTTTTTTAAAACTAGATGTTAAATTTTCGTTCGACTGCCATCCAATACGTCAGGTACTCGAGCTACACCATAGCACTTGTTTGTCTTGAAACTTTGCCCAGTTTTATCCACATTAGGAGCCCCCTTTTTTTAGATTTGCTTTGGTGAATATTTTTTTGGGTACACTTTTTATTTGATGTTACAAGGACCTTGAAGAATTTCTAACTTCTCACTATTTAACATATAAAGAATAGAAATTATTCAATTCTTATTATAAATTTAATCATTTTAAATTGGAAAATATGGAAGATATATATCAATTTATAAATTATGCATCCATTCTTCATGTCGAAATTATAAACTCTCCATATTTCTCAAGTCTCCACCCATCCGTAAAATTTAGAGGAAAAAACTGAAACAAACATAAATTAGTGATATAAAAGAATTATTTCTAACATATATTATACAACATCATAATTTCAAACCCACTTTGTTACAAAAGGTGCCCCTCCACCCTGTATCTCTACATTTTATGAAAATTAGAGAACAGAATGGGAGAGGACAGCACTAGATAAGCTTCACAACAAAATTTTACAGTTAAGAGAACAGAGTGGGAGAGAACAGCACCACAAAAGCTTCACAATTATTTAATGAAATAAAAATAATTATTTATTTATTTGTTTGTTTTATTATAATTATTTAAAAGAAAAATATTGTATAAGTGTGATCACAATTTATTTGGTAGATAAAACTTTTTAAAAAAAATTTGGTCATAAAATTATTTATAGGGACAAGTCTTGTACTGAAAGTCTTCTAGAAACATTTGCATGGAAATGATTTGATCTTGTATTTCTAATCTTGAGATAAAATCTATAATTAAATAAATAATTAATTTGAAAATTTGTTTTTTTTTTTAAATTAAAATTAATTAATAAACCCATTATCGAAGAAAAAATTGAAGCTAAATTTAAAGATTAGAATTTTTTAAAGCAGAATTCATTTAATGAATTCATCGAATTACTGGATTGATTCCATGAAATAAGCCTATCATCAAAGAAAAAATTGATGCCACATTTGAAGATTTGAATTTTTTAAAGAAAAATTCAATAATATATCGATAAAATTATTCGTTCTAATACTTATTAGGTGATATCCAAAAGTTTGGAAGACAAGATTTATTCAGAGAAGATTTAAACAAAGAAAGCTCATAGCTAATTTTGTAGGTTACTCTTCTTTATATTAAGATAAATTGTGATAAAATAGAATGAGTATATGTACCTTCTTAAATTAAAGGTGACTGATCTCTGCATAGTTTCGTGATCATTCAATGATTTTGCGGAAAGAAGCATCCAATTTTTTACAAATGTTATACTTACAGATACTTTGTGATTAACCTACAATTTTTATTTTTAAGATTTAAGTTTAGTTTCTTCATAAAATAATAATGATTCTGGTATTCTTTTATATTCGTTTACATAAAATAGTTTTTTTTGTCTTGAATCAATATTGTTTTTTTATTGTTATAGATTTTCATTATTTTACCTGATATTTAGTATCGGTGATAAGATTTACAGTCTAATTGTATGCAAGTTCATGAGATAAAGAGTTATATCTCAACTCTACTCCAAATTAGTGGGAGTCAAACATGTCACCATTAGATTATCCACTGTGTCACTTATGAAAGTAGAGAGTAATATTGTCACATGAAATCTTTTCCATTTATAATATCCAAAAATATTCAATTCTTGTTTTATGATCTCCTCTATATTTATGAATTCAAGTGGTGTAGCTTCCAAAATAGGGGAAGGCTCAAAATATACCCTGGTCCTTAGATCAACTTCCTTATAAAAAATATTCCCCAATGCAAATGCAAATAGATAAAAGGGTATTGGGTATTGGATTAATAAATTCTCTAC
>JARHVA010000195.1:3017500-3107500 GCA_037957365.1 Torreya grandis
AAGATGACCACAAGGCACCAACAAATTAATAACCATGATCAGATATAATAAAAGTTGGTAACCCCAAATGGATTCAAACATTTTCGAAGAATAAATGTGCAGTATCCTCACCTATAACCTATTTAGTATAAAGAATAAAATACACATTTTTCTCAACCTATCCAAAACCACATATAAATAATCATGTTTTCTTCGTGACATAGGTAAACCTCCTACAAAATCCATAAAATCACTTTCCCAAAGATGGTTGAGAACATGAAGAGGTGTCTACAATCTTAACTTCTGATTACTAGGTTTACTTGTAGAATAAAGAATACAACCTTTGATATATTTAGATATATTTTCTATCATATGATACCAATAAAAATATCTTTTTAACTATTCATCTATCTTACCAATGCCAAAATGACCTGAAACAAGAGAAGTGTGAGCTTCTCTAATCATGTGAACTCTCTCATCCTATGGAACTTATATTTTTCCAAGATGATACAACATTCCATTATGAAAATTATATTTAAATTATTTTACTAATTTACCATTTATCAAATCTTCATAGACATCCTTAAAATCAACATCTCTATCATATTATTCCTTATAAGTTTCATTAAAAAAGGACTATGCTGCAAAATAGTAGATTTTATAAAAGGAGGTCTAGAAAGCATATTAGTAACCTTATTATGTGTTCCATTTTTATACCTTATAAAAATATGGAAGTATTGTAAAAATCCTATCCACCAAAAGTGTCATGATTTTTGTAGCTTAGAATGTGATTGAAGATACTACAAAGGTTGATGATCTATATAGATGAATGTCTCTTTACCCATCAAATAGTGTTTCCACTTTTTCACACTCTAAATGAAAGTATACAAATCTTTATCATAAGTAGGATAATTTTTTTCACACTTGTAAAGGTTTTCAAATGAAAACACACTTGTCTTCAATTCTGTATTAATATTGTCCCCATTGCATACCCACTAGCATTAGTTTCTATCTCAAAAGATTGTAATAAATCAAGAAGTACAAGAATTATGACTGTACTTGTCTTTTATTTCAAAGTGTTGAAATATTTTTCATGCTTTCATCCCTACTAAAATACCTGCTTAACACTTGTTAAATAATGTACAGGAGATGCAATGTAAGAACTTTAGCAATAAATTTTCTCTATAACTAAATAGCTCCAAGAAAACTTCTAACTTTTGTTACATTAATAGGCCTTGGCCAATTTAATATGGCTAAAGCTTTTACAAGGTCTATTTTTAGTGAACCATTCTGTAAAAAATATCCTAAATAAATCAAAGATGCTTTTTCATATTCACATTTTGACATCTTCAAAAATAGTTTCTCTTTTTACCAAGTATCTAAAACTTTCTTGATGTGTTTAAGATGATATTCTCATGTGTTAATAAATATTAAAATATCATCTAAGTACACAATTACAAGATCATGTATAAATGGTCTTAACACATCATTCATAACCCACATAAATGTGGTAGGTGCATTACAAAACCCAAAAAGCATAACAAGCCACTCAAAAAGACCTTGTTTTGTTTTAAAAGCAATTTTCAAACTATCACCATCACTTATTCTTACTTGGTGATAACCACTTCTCAAATCTATCTTAGTAAAATACTTTGCATTTTTCAACTAATCTAATAAATCATCAATACGACAAAGAAGGTAATGGTTTTTAACTATGATTTTATTCAAAGCTCTAGAATCCATGCATATTTACCATGTACCATGTTTTCTAGGTACCAAGATAATAGGTGAACCACATGGAGAGGTACTTGGATGAATGACTCCTTTCTTAAGTAACTCCATCACTTGGTTCTTTATTTCTTCATTCTCTACTATAGATAACCTATACATTACAATGTTAAGAAGAGAGGCATCCTACTGCAATTGAATCTCATGTTGAATTTCCCTCTTAGGAGGTAAACGTTGTGGATCCTTGTTGACCCATGGAAGTCACCTTTATTTCATCACCATAGTTTGATCCCAGGTCCTTTTGAACCACAAAATTATCCTTATTTTCATTTTTATTCTAGAAACTCTTTGGTTTGAGTTATGGATGGAGTTTCTAACACTTATCCTCATCATGATTCTTATTTCAATGATTGCATAAGGTTTTCCTTCCTCTTTATTAATAGTGTAAGTAGATTTAATGTCACCCTTTCCTTTACCTTTGTCTTTGCTTTCAATAACTTATGAGACTTCTTTCCATATCCTTCTTTGGTCATCTTACCCCTGGCTTCCATATGGGTATCTTGCACACAAACTTCATCAAGGTTAGAAGGAATAAACATGAGAATAGTATGCCTCAAATAACTATGTAAACATCCAATATATTTTAGTAATGTTTCTAGACTATAAAGAGGAATTCCTAACATTAATGCCTTCTTTCTAAACTCATATAGTCTTGAACACTCATACCTTTATTTTTTCTTAAAGTTTGACAATACATAGTAGCTTGTTGCATATAACCCAAAGGATAATTTTTTTTTCTCGTCTCAAAAATAAAATCATTCCAAGAAGAAATCACCTTAATATGTTTCTTGAGATCCTCGTAAATATTACTCTCCTACCAGATGAGTGTTGCGCCACTCATATGAAGAGTATCCAACTAAAGTTTAGTTTCTTCACTATCAATATTTTAAATCATATAATATATCTCAATATCATTGAGCCAGTCATCCAGTTTCTCTTTACTTATCTCACCATTATAAATTGGCAAATCAAATTTAACAACTAATTTCAAGTGTGGGATAGTTTTACCATCTACAAAATAGGAGCCTTTCTTGGAAGGTGAAAGAGGAATTTCCTCTCTTTTATATTTATCTTCCTTTGCTTTATCCCTTCTACGTTTGTCATACATTTTCTAAACCATATTTATCATGCTAAAGAAAGCACACTTGAATTCTACCTCAAACATATCTGTGCCCATACTTGATTTTGGGCTTGCACTTCTTATACCAATTTTAGGGTCAAACTCTACAAGTTATCCTTCACCACATCTTGATTTAGACTTGGTTAACATACAAGACTATACTTCAAATGTAAAACAATGTTATACATCCTTGATCACTGGTTCTAATACCAAATTGATCCAAAAATCCAAGTTTATAAAACTTTAAAATATACTTGAATTGGATAATAGTTGAATTATAAAAATATGGAAGTATTTTAAAAATCCTATCCACCAAAAGTGTCATGATTTTTGTAGCTTAGAATGTGATTGAAGATACTACAAAGGTTGATGATCTATATAGATGAATGTCTCTTTACCCATCAAATAGTGTTTCCACTTTTTCACACTCTAAATGAAAGTATACAAATCTTTATCATAAGTAGGATAATTTTTTTCACACTTGTAAAGGTTTTCAAATGAAAACACACTTGTCTTCAATTCTGTATTAATATTGTCTCCATTGCATACCCACTAGCATCAGTTTCTATCTCAAAAGATTGTAATAAATCAAGAAGTACAAGAATTATGACTGTACTTGTCTTTTATTTCAAAGTGTTGAAATATTTTTCATGCTTTCATCCCTACTAAAATACCTGCTTAACACTTGTTAAATAATGTACAGGAGATGCAATGTAAGAACTTTAGCAATAAATTTTCTCTAGAACTAAATAGCTCCAAGAAAACTTCTAACTTTTGTTACATTAATAGGCCTTGGCCAATTTAATATGGCTAAATATTTTACAAGGTCTATTTTTAGTGAACCATTCTGTAAAAAATATCCTAAATAAATCAAAGATGCTTTTTCATATTCACATTTTGACATCTTCAAAAATAGTTTCTCTTTTTACCAAGTATCTAAAACTTTCTTGATGTGTTTAAGATGATATTCTCATGTGTTAATAAATATTAAAATATCATCTAAGTACACAATTACAAGATCATGTATAAATGGTCTTAACACATCATTCATAACCCACATAAATGTGGTAGGTGCATTACAAAACCCAAAAGGCATAACAAGCCACTCAAAAAGACCTTGTTTTGTTTTAAAAGCAATTTTCAAACTATCACCATCACTTATTCTTACTTGGTGATAACCACTTCTCAAATCTATCTTAGTAAAATACTTTGCATTTTTCAACTAATCTAATAAGTCATCAATACGACAAAGAAGGTAATGGTTTTTAACTATGATTTTATTCAAAGCTCTAGAATCCATGCATATTTACCATGTACCATGTTTTCTAGGTACCAAGATAATAGGTGAACCACATGGAGAGGTACTTGGATGAATGACTCCTTTCTTAAGTAACTCCATCACTTGGTTCTTTATTTCTTCATTCTCTACTATAGATAACCTATACATTACAATGTTAAGAAGAGAGGCATCCTACTGCAATTGAATCTCATGTTGAATTTCCCTCTTAGGAGGTAAACGTTGTGGATCCTTGTTGACCCATGGAAGTCACCTTTATTTCATCACCATAGTTTGATCCCAGGTCCTTTTGAACCACAAAATTATCCTTATTTTCATTTTTATTCTAGAAACTCTTTGGTTTGAGTTATGGATGGAGTTTCTAACACTTATCCTCATCATGATTCTTATTTCAATGATTGCATAAAGTTTTTCCTTCCTCTTTATTAATAGTGTAAGTAGATTTAATGTCACCCTTTCCTTTACCTTTGTCTTTGCTTTCAAATAACTTATGAGACTTCTTTCCATATCCTTCTTTGGTCATATTACCCCTGGTTTCCATATGGGTATCTTGCACACAAACTTCATCAAGGTTAGAAGGAATAAACATGAGAATAGTATGCCTCAAATAACTATGTAAACATCCAATATATTTTAGTAATGTTTCTAGACTATAAAGAGGAATTCCTAACATTAATGCCTTCTTTCTAAACTCATATAGTCTTGAACACTCATACCTTTATTTTTTCTTAAAGTTTGACAATACATAGTAGCTTGTTGCATATAACCCAAAGGATAATTTTTTTTTCTCGTCTCAAAAATAAAATCATTCCAAGAAGAAATCACCTTAATATGTTTCTTGAGATCCTCGTAAATATTACTCTCCTACCAGATGAGTGTTGCGCCACTCATATGAAGAGTATCCAACTAAAGTTTAGTTTCTTCACTATCAATATTTTAAATCATATAATATATCTCAATATCATTGAGCCAGTCATCCAGTTTCTCTTTACTTATCTCACCATTATAAATTGGCAAATCAAATTTAACATCTAATTTCAAGTGTGGGATAGTTTTACCATCTACAAAATAGGAGCCTTTCTTGGAAGGTGAAAGAGGAATTTCCTCTCTTTTATATTTATCTTCCTTTGCTTTATCCTTTCTACGTTTGTCATACATTTTCTAAACCATATTTATCATGCTAAAGAAAGCACACTTGAATTCTACCTCAAACATATCCGCGCCCATACTTGATTTTGTGCTTGCACTTCTTATACCAATTTTAGGGTCAAACTCTACAAGTTATCCTTCACCACATCTTGATTTAGACTTGGTTAACATACAAGACTATACTTCAAATGTAAAACAATGTTATACATCCTTGATCACTGGTTCTAATACCAAACTGATCCAAAAATCCAAGTTTATAAAACTTTAAAATATACTTGAATTGGATAATAGTTGAATTACTAATTCCAAATTCTCTTTAAGTTAATCCAAAATTGGTTTTGGAAAACTCAAGAATTTAATTATGGAAATTATAAATTTTAGATAACAAATAATAAATGGCAAAGACATAGAAAATTTATTTACAGGGTTCACCAATTAGCTACGTCCCTAGGTCCACTCTTTGAGTGTTATGATCAATTAAAACTCATAAGAATTTTTTTAAAATTTATACTTAGTGATCACAATAAACAATTTCATACCACATAATCTATCTAGGCATACAAAAAAGAATTCCTTAGTTCAATGGTCATCCTTGTAATATATGCCACAAAATAACTATTTATATAATCTAATTTACTTTTTTGTCTCCAAAAAAAAATTTATTTTTCCACCCGCTATGTAATTACCATGATTTTGTTTATATTTCTCAATGTTTTGGCATTGGTTGGGTGTGTATTTTGTCTTCTCCACAATCTCGAGTCTATTTCAATAATTCTAATTCTATAACCTTTTTGTATTAGATGTCTATTTGCATTGCCAATCTTATATATTCTCCATCACCTTTATATTGGTTGAACACTAATTATTTTTTTTCCCATACTTGGGTTTCACTCACGTTGGTTATTTTATTTTAAGAATGAATCCCACATGTAACACAAGGTAGGCATGTTTGGAAGTTTTAACTTAAGTCACTTTCCATATAGGGACATCTATGAAGACATGTGAAACTTCTCTCCATTGTGATATCCATGTGGTAATCAGTCCACATATTGATCAAGTCAATTGGCACCAAATACAAATTGGGAGTCAACACCAAGTGTGGAATTGGTAGTTAGAAGCTGATAAAATATTATCACAATGAGATAATGTGGGAATAAGTGTCATTGTATATTTTAAAATATATTAGTGGTAATTAAATAAAATTATTTGAAAATATTATGGGTGGGTGGTAACTAAATAGAATTATTTACAAATATTATGGGTCAAGGTGTGGCATTATTGGCCAGATAGTGCCACATCTGTAACCATAAAAACATATAGTTAATTCCAAGATTTTTTTTTTTAAAAAAAAAATCTCCTTATATATTTACCATGTTCCAACATATTACCACATCATCCCTAAAGTTATCTAATCAAAATTTATTTAAGAAGAATCTAAGGATTAGGACATGAATAATTTGATGTTTGATAAGTAGTTTTAGTACAATATAAATAATTAATTGACATTTATTGTCTAATTTTAAATTTTATGGCTAGTGACATCTAACTAACTATGTCTATTTATTACTGATAGCTTCTAGTAAGAGCTCAAGAAAATCAATTCTACTTCCACAAATGAAAATAATTGTTGAACAAAAAATAGATTTAATGAGAGATGTTACTATCGATATACACAATACAAATATAAAAATGAACTATCTAATTACATCCACTTTATTTTGATATAAATAATGCCTAAAATTTATAGCCTAAGTTAATATTAAAATAGATAAATATTTCCAAATCCTAGATGTGACTATGAGAAAGTAGGCCATATATGAAATAGAATTACATTAAAAGGATACATAAGATAAATACTCACTAATACATTTTTTAATTTTAAAAATTATCCATAATACAAATGATGTTTAACTTTTTCCTTTTTCTAAATCTTAAGCCATTACCATTCAACATTAATGCATAGGGTGTTTACTTTTGGTCAATTCAATTAATCAAAAATATGTAGAGATACAATATAAATATAAAGTTTCCCATGGAGTTTTTCCTTTAGTCATTGGATAAAAAACTTGTAATGTAATTTATATCTATATAAATGAGATTTATGCTGATTAAATACTTCAATTATTTCGATCTATAATTTTATAAACAAGAGATTCCTTAAAAGTTAAGAGCAAATTTTGAGACAACAACCTTCATGGTCCATCTTCATTAGGAGAAACATTTTTTAAATTAATGTATTCATGGTTCATCTTCAAGATTTGGACAATGAAAGCTTGACAAAAAATTAATTTTATAAAAAATTGGATCATCAACGGTGCTTCCTACTGACATTCTAAAAAGTTTCCCTCTTAATGAAATTCTTGCTTATATTAAGATAAATTGTGATAAAATAAAATGAGTATATGTACCATCTAAAATTAAAGCTGATTTTTCTCTACATATCTTTGAGTTTATTCAATGATTTTGTGAAAGGAACCATCCAATTTTCCACAAGTGTTATACCTATAGATCCTTTGTGATTAACCTACAATTTTTATTTTTATTTTGAAAATTTAAGTTTGGTTTATTCATAGAATAATAATGATTCTATTATTCTTTTGGATTCATTTACATAAAATAGTTTTTTTAATAGTGAATCAATATTTATTTTTTAGTAAATTATAGAATTTAATTATTTTACCTAATATTTAGCATTGGTGACAAGATTTATAGTCAAATTATATGCAAGTTCATGATATAAAGAGTTATATCTCAACTATACTCCAAAGTAGTGGGAGTCAAACATGTCACCATTAGATTATCCACTGTCACTTAAGAAAATAGAGAGTAATATTAGTACATGAAATATTTCCCATTTATAATCTCCAAAAATCTTCGCTTCTTATTTTATGATATACTCTATATTTATGAATTCAAGTGGTGTAGCTTCCAAAGTAAGGGAAGGCTCAAAATATACCTTGGTCCTTAGATAAGCTTCCTTATAAAAATATTCCCCAATGAAAATGCAAATAGATAAAAGGGTATTGGGTGCTACATTAAGAAATTATCTACAACTTTTCTATTGGTGACCTACATATGATAAGGGCCCACTCCCTTAGCTTCTCCATTTAAAAGGGGATATCTACCCATGTGAGAAATAGACATTATAGAGCTCATTTGTTGAGGAATGTTTAGCATATAAAAATAAAAAAAATATTGTTATCAAAATGTCCTAGCAGGGGAATATAGAACAAAAATGGATTGAATTGCATTGGGTGGAAACATAAGGTAGCTTTTTTTTGCCAGTCTATGCTAGATTTAGCCATTACAGAACTAAATCAAATTGGTGGGTCTTGAACATTACTATAATATCAAATCTTCATGTCCTATTGTTTGACATCATGGTTGCTTTAAAATGAAACATGTATTTAATTTTACAACACCCACAATATTTTTAAATATTAAATTATTTCTGATGCTTTTTTGTTGGGGGATATTTCAGATTCAGATACTAGATCTCAACTAAAAGTAATAAAATTTTATTGTTTGTTGAGTGTTGAACACTATTAAAAATATATATTTTTAAGTTCGATATATATTTAGTTTCTATGTAAAATTAATCACGTCCCCTAATATCATCGAATAGAAAGAAACTTTAAAGTATTTTTTAATTTTTTTAGAAATGTATATATTTCAGAACTAATGTTAAAACTAAATTATTAGTAAAAATATTTTTGTTACATTGGTTACACATTCTCAAATAAAAATTTATAATTACAATTGTTTACAATAGATACCTATATAAAAGGTACTAAAAATAGAACACACTAATAAGAAAAAGGTTTGGAGTATGAAATTATGCCATGTTAAAATAATAATAGTTTAAAATCTAATAATATTAACTAAAAAATAAATAAAATACAATGTAACTATAAAAAGAGAAAAATGACATGTGGATGCTTGTCATATTAATTTTTTGAACAAACACCTCAAAGGTCCTCCCCCTCATGCATGGGTTAAAATGTTGGAATTTTTCATTATTTTTATCACTCCCTCAGTGGTCACCTAAAAGCATTTTAGATCTACTATATAAATTGAAATTTACAAGGCCAAACATCAAAATTTGTTTAGATGAGGTGGAGGTTCCCAACCATAATGGTTTTTAAGAGGATAATCCCATCCATCAAGTTGAGTGGGTAGAGGTGACCCTCTATATGTAGGATACTACCTAGTTCAACTATGATAATGGTGGTAGGAGTGGTTCAGCTAGTGGCCACCCATTTGGTTACACTCCCCTAAGGGTGAAGATGGTGGGATAGCAGCAATGATGAATAATATGTTTCCATAATTATACAAAAAGATTTAAATACCTCCAGGGCCATCTCATTAGATTGAACATGAATTTTCATAAACACATTAAAAAACCATGACTTTTTTATAACTATAAAATTGATTATCAACAATAGAATTAACATAAAGAAAATTATTTATTTATTTTTAGATAACGAAAATAATTTACACTATGAAATAATTCCAAATATATATGTATTTCATAGGAATCATAGGATATTCCACTAATAAAACATTTTATTACATGAAAGGATTTGTTTTTAAGGGTTTGAAGAGGTCATGGATTGATGTCCACATGATAGAAGCATTTTTTTTAAACCAAAACAAATGAAAATTTTTACTTAAGTGCCCATAGAATCAAACATTGGGATAAGTAACCCCTAAATGAACAAGGTGATTACCAAGGGGAAGCCCCTAATAAAGAAATCATTATGAAAATTACATGATCTTAGGATCAATAATAACACTGCATAATATCTGAAAATGTGCCCCACAAGTGGATGGTGGAATTAAAAGACCGACAAGAATTAAGATTTTCAACCATGAGAAATCTAGGTGACTACCATTTGTATCCCTTTTTAGGAGTATAGTGTTGAAAGGGATTTTCAACATACCAATTCAAATATTTTCATCAAAGTCTATAAAGGTTAAAAAAAAAATTAAGAAGAATTTCTTTAGGAAAAACTTCAATAATCCCTTTTAAGGAAAATTTATCATTACTCTAAAATGAATATTGGAATTAAATTTTAGACAAGAAAGCCTTGTTTGAGTCCATTTTTAAAGAATATCTTTCATTGTGTACATTTTTCATGTAAAGGATTTGATATCATACAACTATGGAAGTTTTTCAATAATAATGTTGTGAAAATTAATGATAGTTGATCACCTTAAGGAATATTGATTACTTAAAAACCTATTTCTAAACCCATTTCCATTATAGAGAAACTAAGGTTTGAATTTTTCTCTTGATTTCTACATACATTTAATAACAAAGGACCCACCCAATTTTGATATAATCCTAAATAATAATAACATTTTGGAAGCCTAAACTTTTATAAGCTACTTTTCCATAAGGATATTTTTTTTAATAAAATTACAAAGTAATACTTTTCATGTTTTTTCCTTTTAAATATTAAGACCATAATACACTTAGCACATAGAGGCATGTATTGGCAACTAATGTCTATAAGACCCATCATGCTAGCCTTCTTGAAGGCAAAAAAAATTCAAAATATTATTGATCAAAACCCTTCTCATGTTAAGAACTTGCTTAAATAATATCTCTAAGAAATTTATCTAACTTCTTATTGGAATCTTATTTTATTTGTCATGGTAAACAATGTCAAGTAATTTCATAGTGTACATTTTTTTTAATTTATTTTTTTATTATTATTTTAATAAAAAAGCTTATAAATCACTTTAAAGTATAAGTGTTATTATTTGCTTTTAATTTTTTTTGGGAAGGAGGAATATTTAGATTTTGTTACGATTATAATTTTGATTGTAATGTTTTAGCTGTGTGAACAATATTGTTAGAGTGGAAGAAATAAATTTAATATTTAAAAATCTAAAGATATATTAAAAATTCACTATTGGTTGGGAAAAAATCAATGATTGGTTAGTCCTATATGACAAATGAGAAGCAACTTTGTATTTTTTTCAAGGTATTCTTGGCTATCTATATATAAAATGAAATTGTGTCTTAGTTTAAGAGATTCTTGTGGGATAACAAGTCTTTACAAGGATTATATGGTTATCCCTTTATCTATCTTGAAAGATTGGATGTCAATGTTAATGGATAAGTTCAATGAGAAAACATCATTCTAATAAAATTCTCTTTACTACATGTTATTTTCCTCTAACCTCATCAACATATGTTATTTCTATATTTTTGTTTACTTAAAATATCCTCTTTAACCATAACCGAGTTTATCTTTGCACTTAGATACTTTTTCCATGAGAAGTGATTTTTATTCATAACCAACCCTCTACACATGGTTCTAAAGTATTTGAATGTCAAAATTAATGATGGATTTTTCCTTAAATGTGTTTTCAAAGATATCCATGTTCCATTTATGGAGGTGTTTTCTAACATTTTTCAACTTATGACCTAGAATAAACATTTCGGTTCTACCTTTAGGGGCTAGTTCTTTCCATCAATATTTCATAAGGACCATCAGATTTGGTTCCTTTAGCCACATCAGTTTGAATCTATGGGTGTGTTAATGGGAGAATTTTATCTTTTGATTATGATCGAAATAGGCAAATGATCAGATCCTGATACATTTAGAATATCTAAGTGAAATATCCAATTATAATTTAATAAATTATTACTTACCACAAATATGTTGATTTATTTACCAATATTACCAAAATCACCTCTTCTGTTAGTCCAAGTAAAGGATCCATATTTAGTCTCAATGTCCCAAAGATGATTTCATTAACAAATCTAATGAAATCTAATTGGGGTTGAGTATTTCTTTGTATCCCACCTCTTTTCTCAGGATTTCTCAAGATACAATTGAAATAACCAGATAACATAATTTGTTCATCTTTAAAATAGTTTCAAACAATATATATTTCATTACACATTATATGTTTAGCAACCAAGCTAGAGGGACCATACACATTAAAGATGAAAAAAGACATATTCTCATTAAGGCTTGAGATTTTAAGGCAAATCTAATTTTTTTCCTTGAGTCCAAAATTGAACAATGTCTTTTTTCTCATTAAGGCTTGAGATTTTAAGGCAAATCTAATTTTTTTTCTTGAGTCCAAAATTGAACAAGTAACTGAAGATTTATTGAAGATGACATAAAGGCCACCTAAATGTCCCTCAACTCCAATTGGGAAAGAATCAAAGAGTTTTAAAAGTTTGGAACACTTTTCTAGACATACTACTTTAAAGGCTTAGTTTCTTGGATAAAAACTAAATATAGGATATGGATTTGAATTTATTTCTCAAGAAAAATCCATTTGTAAAGCTTCCCATCCCACTAATGTTCCATGATAATATAATCATTTAAATTTGGCATGGATTTTCCCCTTCCTTATTTTAGGCTTTTCTCTTTTTTATAATTTGAGCTTTAAAAGAGGACTTTATAGAATTGTTGTTCCAAAATCTTGTGAGTTAGAATAGAACATTTACTTATTCATTTACTAAGGTTAGGATTTTTTCTTTAGATAGTATATAATTGAAGATGATCTCTTGAATATTTTTATAAGGGTTTGAAATATCTTTGTCCCCCATATTTTATTTTCCTTCATATCAATAAGTAAGGCATTCATGAGAGAGTGATACATAGAATTTAGCTCAAACAATTTGAGCTAAAATCTTTTCCTAAAGTAGGCTTATCAAAAGTATTTGGAATGTAATTTGAATCATAATTTGGGATATAAATCTCATGGAGTTTAGGAAAATCCTAGAAGGGGAGATTAGCAGAAAGATGAAGTAGAGGGTGGGAATAGAATTGATCAAGGGAGGAGAATGAGGAGGGATGGAAGTTATGATTGAGTTAATAGCATGCCCTAAATAAAGAAGAATATCCATAGTAAACCTTGAGTCTAAATGATTAACCATAGTCTAAACCTTAAAAGGTGGATAGGATGGGTTTGGGATTTACAAACTAGTTTATGAGAAACATCATGGGGGAGGTGGGGTGGATCTTGGGTTTGGGGTGGGAGATAGCATAGTGATTGCATGAGTTAGTCATTATGGGGAAATTTTTCAATAAATGACCTTGGGAATGGGAATTATTAAACCTACAGGGTAACTTATTTTAATCAACTTATTGGGCCCAAATGTTTTCCCCAATCATAAGTTTGATCTCTTTGAACAAAGGATTGGTCAAGTTAATATGGATGAAAAATCTAGCACATGCACCTTTAGATCTTTTTAAAGTTGTAGGATCAATTTCTACTAGGGATCCTAATTTAGATCCAATAAAATACATGGAATAGTCATTCTAAAATTATAAGGGTAGACTAAAAACTCTAATATAGATTAGAGTCATTTGAAGTTCTAATTCAAAAATATCAAGTCCCTTTTTCCAATTGAAAATATAAATACTGTCATTTTTAAAAACTAAGGTCCTCCCCCAAAAAATTATGTCTTATTTATTTGAAATGGGACAAAAAATAAATCTCACCATCACAAATCATGAAAAATGCCATTGCATTGCATAGCATAACATATTATCCTTTATTCATTACCTACTACTTTTTATAAAATATTTCTCACATAGTCAAATAATGGAGCCAAGATAATAGTTCATAACCAAAACATTCATAGGTCAAATTAGTTGTGTAATCCCTAATGCTAATTTAATTATCATGGTAAACAACATCAAGTAATTATGTAGTGTATAATTTTATTTATTTATTTTTATTATTATTTTAATAAAATAGCTTCTACATCACTTTAAAGTATAAGTGTTATCATGTGGTTTTAAAATTTTTTTTGGAAAGAGGAATATTTAGATTTTGTTAGGATTTAAACTTTGATTGTAGTATTTTGTTTGCATGAGTGGAAACAATAAATTTAATATTTAAAAATATAGTATTGATTGGGAATCAATCAATAAATAATTAGTATTATATGACAAATGAGAAGCCACTTTGTATTTTTTCAAGGTATTCTTATTTATCTGCATATAAAATTAAATTTTGTCTTAGCTCAAGAGATTCTTGTGGAATACAAACTCTTTACAAGGATTACCTAGTTCTCCCTTTATCTATCTTGAAGGATTAGATGTCGATGTTAATGGATATTTTAATGAGAAAACATCCTTCTAATAAAATTTTCTTTGCTACATCTTATTTTCTTCTAGCCTCATCAACATATGTTATTTCTAGATTTATGTTTCCTTAAAATCCCCTCTTTAACCATAACTGAGTTCAGCTTTACAGTTAACTCTTTTTCCATGAGAGTGTATTTTTCTCAAAACCAACCCTCTACACATGGTTCTAAAGGCTTTGAATATCAAATTCAATGATGGAATTTTGCTTAAATATGTTTTCAAATGCATCTTTATTCCATTTTTGGAGGTGTTGTCTAACATTTTTCAAATTATGACCAACATTAAAAATTTTGGTTCTACCTCTAGGGGTTAGTTCCTTCTACCAATCTTTCATAAGGACAATCATATTTGGTTCCTTTAGCCACATCAATTTGAATCTATAGGGTGTGTTAATGGGATAGTTTTCTCTTTTGATTATGATGGAAATAGGCAAAAGATCAGATCTCGATAAATTTATAATATCTAAGTGAAATATCCAATTATAACTTTACAAATTACATACCATAAATATGTCAATTCATTTTCCAATGATACCAAAACCACCTCTTCTTAGTCCAAGTAAAGGACCCATATTTAATCTCAATGTCCCAAAGATGATTATCACTAAAAATTTTGATGAAATATAATTGTTATTGTGTATTTATCTATATCCCACTTATTTTCTCGTTATTTCTCAAGATATAATTGAATTCACTAGCTAACATAATCTGTTCATCTTGAAAAGAGTTTCAAACCATATATATTTCATTACACATTATATGTTTAGCAACCAAGCTAGAGGGACCATACACATTAAAGATGAAAAAAGACATATTCTTGTTAAGGCTTGAGATTTAAAGGCAGATATAATTTTTTCCTTGAGTCCATAATTGAACAAGTAACTAAATATTTATTGAAGATGACACAAATGTCACCATAATGTCCCTCAACTCCAATTAAAAAGGAATCAAAGAGTTTTAAAAAATTGGAACACTTTTCTAGGCATGCTACTTTAATGGCTTATCTTCTTGGATAAAAACTAAATCTGGGATATGGATTAGAATTTATTTCTTGAAAAAAATAATTTTTTTAGGATTCCCATTGGCCAAGATAACTCTATTTTATTTATCATGCTAAACAATGTCAAGTAATTTTGTAGCATAGAATTTTATTTATTTATTTTGATTATTATTATTTTAATAAAATAGATTCTACATCACTTTAAAGTATAAGTGGTATTGTGTGGTTTTAATTTTTTTTTTGTGAAAGAGGAATATTTAGATTTTTTTAGGATTGGAACTTTGATTATAGTATTTTAGTTGTGTCAGTGGAAACAATAAATATTATATTTAAAAATATGAAGATATATTAAAAAGCCACTGTTGGTTGGGAAGCAATCAATTACTAATTTGTTTTATATGACAAATGAGAATCTACTTTGTATTTTTTCAAGGTATTCTTAGTTATCTATATATAAAATGAAATTGTGTCTTAGCTTGAGAGATTATTGTGGGAACCCAAGTCTTTACATGGTACCTAGGTCTCCCTTTATCTATCTTGAAGGATTAGATGTTGATGTTAATGGATATCTTTAATGAGAAAACATCCTTCTAATAAAATTTTCTTTGATACATGTTATTATCTTCTAACTTCATCAACATATGTCATTTATAGATTTTTGTTTCCTTAAAATCTCCTCTTTAACCATAACCGAGTTCAGGTTTACACTTAGCTCTTTTTCCATGAGGAGTGCAGTTTCTCATAACCAACCCTCTACACATGGTTCTAAAGGCTTTGAATATAAAATTTAATGAAGGATTTTTCCTTAAATATGTTTTCAAATATATCTTTTTTCCATTTGTGGAGGTGTTTTCTAACATTTTTCAACTTATGACCTACAATAAACATTTTGGTTCTACCTCTAGGGGCTAGTTCCTTCTACCAATATTTCATAAGGACCATTAGATTTGATTCCTTTAGCCACATTAGTTTGAATCTATAGGGTGTGTTAATGGGAGAATTTTCTCTTTTGATTATGAAAGAAATAGGCAAATGGTCAGATCTCGATAAATTTATAATATCTAAGTGAAAAATCCAATTATAATTTATCAAATTACATACCATAAACATGTCAATTCATTTACCAATATTACCAAAACAACCTCTTCTATTGGTCCAAGTAAAGGAGTCATATTTAGTCTTAATTCCCAAAGATTATTTTCACTAACAAATCTAATGAAATCTAATTTGGATTGAGTATTTCTCTATATCCCATTTCTTTTCTCATGATTTTTCAAGATACAATTGAAGTCACTAGCTAACATAATCTGTTTATCTTTAAAAGAGTTTCAAACCATAGATATTTCATTACACATTATATGTTTAGTAAAGATAGAGATACCATACACATTAAAGATGAAAAAAGACATATTCTCATTAATGCTTGAGATTTAAAGGCAAATATAATTTTTTCCCTTGAGTCTACAATTGAACAACTAACTGAAGATTTATAGAAGATGACACAAAGGCCACCTTACTGTCCCTCAAGTCCAATTGGAAAGGAAACAAAGAGTTTTAAAAAATTAGAACACTTTTCTAGACACACTACTTTAAAGGCTTAGCTTCTTGGATAAAAACCAAATCTGGGATATGGATTAGAATTTATTTCTTTAGAAAAATATATTTATTAGGCTTCTCACCCCACTAACATTCCATGATAATATAATTTTTTAACTTTGGAGTGGATTTTCCCCTTCCATTTTTTAGGCTTTTCTCTCTTTTATAATAGAAGCTTTAAAAGAGGACTTTACAAACTTATTCCAAAATCTTGTGAGCCAGAGTAGAATCTTTACCTTTTCCTTTGCTAAGGTTAGGAGTTTTTATTTAGAGATGAGATAATTAGAGTTGATCCATTGAATATTTTTAGAAGGGGTTAAAATATAATTGTACCCCATATTTTATTTTCCTTCATATCAACAAGTGAGGCATTCATGAGAGAGTGATACATAAAATTTATCTCAAACAATTGGAGTTAAGATATTTGCCTAAAGTAGGCTTATAAAAAATATTTGGAATGTAATTTGAAATAAAATTTGGGCTTTAAATCTTGTGAAGTTTAGGAAACGCCTAGAAGGGGATATTATAAGAAAGATGAGGGAGAGGGGTGGGAATAAAATTGATCAAGGAAGGATAATGAGGAGGAATGGAAGCTATGATTGATTTAATAGCATGTACTAAAGAAAGAAGAATATCCATAGTAGACCTTGGGTCCAAATGATTAACCATAGTGTAAACCTTAAACGGTGGATAGGGATTTACAAATTAATTTATAGGAAATATTATGGGGGAGGTGGGGGGTGCTTTGGTTTGGGGTGGGAGATAGCATAGTGATTGCATGAGTTAGCCATGATGGGGAAATTTTTCAATAAATGACCCTAGAAATAGAAATCATTATACCTAAAGGGTAAATTATTTTAATCAACTTGTTGGACCCAAGTGTTTTCCCCAACCATAATTTTCATCTCTTTGACCAAAGGATTGATCAAGTTAATATGGATGCACAATCTAGCACGTATACCTTCAAATCTTTTGAAAGTTGTAGGATCAATGTCTATTAGGGATCCCAATTTAGATCCAATACAACACATGGAATAGTCATTATAGAATTATAAGGGTAGACTAAAAAGTATAATATGGATTAGAGTGATTTGAAGTTCTAATTTAAAAATGTCAAGTCCTTTTTTCCAACTAAAAATATAAATACCATCACTTTTTAAAAAATAAGGTCCTCCCAAAAAATTTTACGTCTTCTTTATTTGAAATAGGACACCAAATAAATCTTTATGGAGGTCAAATAAAGAGAAGGGAATATCCAATTTATAGGTTATGTTAGATGTGATCATATGAATCATCTTACCAACATGGTGTCATATGTGTTATTAATAGGGCTTAATTGCCAGCCATGAAATAAGATCAAACTTGACAAACTATCCATAACGGCTGGGAGAGTGCTTGACAATAAATAACTATATACTTTTTTGTGCTCAACCATGATCAATGCCTTGATCAATGACACAACCACGTTGATGTGTGATAAAATGGTTGGTTTATATGACTCTAAAATAAATTTTTGTTCAAATTGAGATCTCAGTATAAATGGATATATTTCTCAATCACATGAGGAGCAACTCCAATAATTGAATAGGTTGGTTCATGGATAAAAATTTAATCTTCAAGAGGCACCCCAAGTAGAACATATCTTTAATGAGAAAAGACACGCATAAATTAATGATTATTTTATAAAAAATATAGAAAAAAAATATGGCCATTCAAGAAGGGGTGGGTTTAGTAAGAAAATGATATAGGAAAACAAAAAAGAGAAATTGAAAAAGAGAACCGAATGAAAGCATTAAACTGATGTGGAAAAGTTATCATCCCAATAAATGTTTTGATTGGCTTTAATCTTTTTTATGTTTTTCCCACAATTGAAACTTATGTTTTGTTGTTATGACCCCTATGTGTGTGTTTTATTAAACTCCTTTGTTAAAGGATGAAATTTAGTTTATGATATTTAATCTAATCTCTATTTCTAAAAATCTCTTTTGAGTTTTTTTTGTTAAGTAGTGGTTGGAGTATTTTTAGTTGATGTGATTATTTTTCTTCATATTATTTTAATTTCCATCCTCTATGATTTATTAGGGTGGGGATTACATCTAGTAATTACGTTTGGATCTTTGGGTATTCATGATATATAGAATATAGTCATCCATTAGGGCATGGGAGAGGTAATTGAGTCCCAGACTAGTGTCTTTGGGAGCCATTGTAGTCCTGGGGTTGAGATATCTCCACCAAGAATAACCTAATTCTTATTTTTCATGTGGTACATACCTTCTCAGTGTTCATATCTCGAGTTTTTTATGGGTTTGGGGACCCTATGTTCATTATGATAATTTCCAGCCTTGAAAATCTATATGATTTATTGCAGTTGCAATTAACCTCTATTGACTTGGTTACGTTTTTCTTTTTAGATTATGATATATTCTATGTTTACCATTTTTGAACCCATGTTTTTAACTATTGATCTTGTCTAAGATAATTTGTATTACTCAATTATTTAAGTAAGTCATTTTTATAAGGAAATGAGAAGATCTCTTAGTATCAGTTGGGTAAAAAATAATGGGTCAAAAAATAATGAATTTATTAAAGTAATAATAGAAAAAATAGCTTCAAGATTCCTCAATAACCCTTTATGAACTATATCCAATCACCATGAGGGTGGCTAGGTGGAACATAGCATTAAATCATCTCATCATTCACTATCTATTTGTTTGAATGTATTATTGTAGTCAATAAACAATCAAATTCAGTGTTATGGTGCACATATCCTTACTTTTATTTATGTTCTTATAACATTATAAAATGAAATATCAATTGTATTTGATTTCTATTTTTTTAGAGATGATAATAATAGGCCAAAGAACATATACACATTATATTTATGTTCTTATAATGTTGTGTAGGATTATACACAATAGTTTTTATGTATGTTTACATTACTTAAACATATAATTATCTTTGAATTCACATGATAGTATAAATTAGACAAAGAACATCTTTGAATGAATATAGGAAATGAAACTCATGTTACTACTGAATCAAAATGATAAATGACCTAAATGATGTTGTCACTATTTCCTTTTAATGAACATGTTATTAAATAGCTAGTACATTTTAATCTCATATTTGGATGAAAAGGGATATTAGATCTAATCACTGGATGTTTCAGTAAATTTTTATCTATAGTTAAAAGACTTGTCACCTAAAGGGTTGAATAAACCATATTGACAATTTTAGCCTCTTAAAGTATGAATTTGTAGTTTATCATCAAGATATTCAATAGTTGTTTGTCATTTGCTTATATAAGTCTTATCATCCAAACTTGTTTTCTATATAATAACTAATTAACTCTATGTGATTAGGTATGCACCTAAATTTGCTCACCCTAACCATTTTACTAATCCCATTATTTATCCTAATTAATCCCTTAACTATATTCCTAATTGAATAATTAAATCCCATCCCCATTTATTATTATTCATCTATTAACCTTATTCCTACACCACTTATTCATTAATTCACCTAATCACAATTATCAACTAACTAATCCCACGTATCTATTATTTGGGAATTTAAAATTCCCA
This sequence comes from Torreya grandis, assembly GCA_037957365.1. Taxonomy (NCBI): domain Eukaryota; kingdom Viridiplantae; phylum Streptophyta; class Pinopsida; order Cupressales; family Taxaceae; genus Torreya; species Torreya grandis. Next base: position 3,038,141 of record JARHVA010000195.1, read on the forward strand.
TGACCCAACTACCCACCTACCCTAGCCTAGTCCTAGGCTCTCTTACATCCCTAGTCCCTAATCACATATCCTAATCCCCTGCTAATATTACTTATCCCCTAAATGGATTCTAGAATTATCCAATTCTAGAATCATCTCTAACTTATCCCCTTTCTCTCTAGAAACCTCTATTCTATAGGCTTGCAAGGAATTTTTAATTCCTTAGATAATCCTCCACCATGGATCCTCGCAACCCAACTTTGAATATTGGTCATTGATCTTCCCTCCATACCCTTTCTAAAGAAGCCACTCCTCCATGGTAAAATAAATCAATGAACCTATGGGCTTCCATGATATCATTCTAGTCTTGAACCCAATTAATCCATGTAATTTAGGTGTCTTAATCAAGATATCATCATTATTACAAATCTGAGTCAACTTTTGAGTAATATTCATCCTTAATCCTTTTGTATTTTTATTGTTTAAATATTGGTTTGGATCAATTAGCTTTTAGGATCTAATATTGGTATAGTGTCTCATTTCTCTTTACATTTTATTCTTAAATGGCTCTAGATCTTAATGGTAGAATGAAATTTTAGGTATATTTATGTAATTACACAATCAAAGACCAATAGCTCAAAATTTCATCTTTACATTAGTGACCACAGTGGGAGTACCCCTTAAAATTAACAATCATTAATGTTATATGTGTTTTTGATAGCCTACAAGACTGAATGGGTGGAGAGAAAGCATCAAATTTCATCAAATTATCATGCCTAGGTAAATAGTGGTTTTTCTCTGTAAAATTACAAATTCAAAGTCATGGTTTTGTAAAAAAAAGTGGCAGTTTTGCACTGACCACCTTACCTTTAACCACTAGCATCTAACGTTCTTGACTAGTTATCATTCTTCTACAAAACTGCAACTCACAAACTATGATATTACCCTAAAAATTGTGATTTTTCCTTTAAATGTGAGATTTTACATTAAATAGTCCTTAAGGTATAACACTTTTTTTTTCACGAATCTTTGGTCATCCATGTATCTGTGCTAACCTTGTGACCTACAAAGTTGGGGTTTTAAAACCTATCAATCTTGAAATTAGTGGTTGGTTTATGTTGAGCAAAATTGTAGAAACACAATTGTGGTATTGCCATGAAAGTCACGATATAAACCTAAAAAATAATGGTTTTGCCTTCAAAGTCTAAATTATTAACTAAAATAGCTAATTATGGCCTCTAAGAAATTTTATGCCTCTATTTGAGTGTCATTTATTTTTTAGGGAAGGGGAAAGAGTTACCCAGATCATCATCAAACATCCAAACAAAAAGACCCCTTTGTAGATTACAAACAGGCAATTTTTCATAATATCAATGGTCTTGCATATTGTTTTGATCATAATTTTTGATAAAACAAGACATTAGTATAAATGACTTTTAAATAATTTTTGTATTTTTTGTACATATTTTTAGTATTTATACATATTTTTATCATCCCCTTAATACTTTTTTAACATCTAACTAATGCAAATGTGATCATTTTTCCTTGTCGACATAATCGTAAATCGTGAATCATGATTTTATGGTCAAAATTAGTATCTCTATTAAAGACATGGTTGGGAGGGTTCAAGAAATTTTGTAATAGGTCACTTGCCTATAGCCTCACCCACGAAGCCATTAGATGATGCAATAATGGGGTTATACACCCAAAATCAATTTACTATTGATAGGTTTGTGGTTTGATTGATTTGCTGAGTGTTTTAGACTAATGTTGTTTGTGAGCAAATTCAACCTCCTACCCTAGCCTATACACACCTATTTAGGTATTTTCATCATCTTGTATATCCTTATATTATCATCATATTATTTTGTTCATCCTTATCACTATATTCTTGTACATATTTTTTTTGAACATCTAAACTTGTCTCATTTTACATCTCATCCTATCTCTTATCACTCTCTTATCCTAATCCCATCTTAGTCTAGTTGTATCCACAAATCATTGGTCATACCCCCATCAACTACATCCACTTTATCTATAACCAATCATTTGTCTTGATCTTGTCTTGCCTAATCACCTTATCAACCTAGTCCTAGTCCTAATCCAACCCAGCTCATCCCTTTGTATATACTAATCTTCCCATAAATTCTATAGTCATACATTGGTATTCATCCTTCATTAGCAAGTGACTCTTTCATCAAGGTCCTCATTATAAGTTGGCTTGTGTCGAATGAATTTTTAGTCATACGTAAATCCATCCTATCCACCTATCAATCAAATCTTCTCATCCTATTTCAGTTGATCATCTTGATCTTGATCTAATCTTCATCCAATCAACCCCTAGTTAAAATTAGTCTCTTAATCCAGTCTATCCCCTTTTTGAATCCTAGAGCTTGTCATAGCTCACCTAGTCGAATCTAATCGAAATCACCTAAGTCTAGCTTATGTCTGAATTTGGTTTACTTGATCATATCCCATCAAAAATCACATCAAATAAAATATCTAATAAAACTTGAAATTTCTCTAAAGCTTTGTCCAAATTTGTTCTGCACATCCCATCTTCATCCCTCAATCTTTTCATTCAATCCCCCGCATCTATCGATTGGGGCCGGTAAACCACCTCATCCATATTTTTTCTCATTTGATCCATGGCATCCAAAATAGATTTGGTCATTGTCCTAATTGAGTAAAACCTCATAGAAAATAGGGATATGCTCCTTTCTCAACTCCTTGACCTAAGCACTCCACATCCTACAAACTTTGACCCTATCCATCCAACATTACTCCCGTACAAACCCATCCATGACAAGTCAATAACCCATCTAAATATAGAATGATTATGGTTAATCCTCTCTATAAAAAATTATTTTGAAACATGGTTGAATGTAAAATCGGTGAATAGGCTTAAAAATAGGGGGGAAAAAAAGGACAAGCAAGCTTTAGGATAAAGCATTCAACTATAGATCAATGTATCACTCTCAGGAATTTAATTGAAAAATTATGGGAAGACAAAGATGAAGAAACCTTATGTTACTTCATCAATTTTAGGAAATCCTTTGACACAGTCCCTAAAGATAAGTTATGGGGTTGAATGAAGGAACTTGGAGTTCTAAAAGAGTATAGGACAGTATTTCATCAACTATTTGAACATGTTAGAGTCAAGATTAAATTGCATATATGCTTATTAGAAAGTTTCAATAGTGGAATAGGGGTTTCAAAAGGATGTCCTTTATCTCCAACTCTACTTGGCCTCTATATTGACAAGTTGGAAGAATAGATAGACAAACTAGGGGTTGGTAGAGTCCACATAGCAATATATGTGATAAAACTCTTATATGAAAATGATCTTATTTTTACCACAATTACATCCCAAATCTTAAAAGAACACTTGAAAGCTTTAGAAATATTTTTTAAAGAGGTCAGGATGCATGTCAATACTAGAAAAAATAAGATTTTGATCTTCTCACATCAAAAATAAAAAAGGCATGCAAGCTTCATGTTTGAGTGGAGCTTGCTTGAGATAGTCTCATAATACAAATATTTAGGGCTTAATTTTACCAATAAGCTCAATTTGGATGCATGTATAATGAAGAGAATATAAGGAGGATGGAGAGAATTGTACTCTCTCTCCAAAATAGGTGCAAAGATGTTGATTTGTAGGATCAAAAGACAATCAAGGTCATGTTTGAGCTACTAATCATTCTAGTGGTACCCTATGGATGGGAAGTTTAGACCAGCAATATGTCAAGGCTAAAGTGGATGCAATTTGAGAGAATTCAAAAACATCTAATAACAAGTACCTTTAAGATTAAATAATTAGTTACATATGAGATAATTCTAGTATAAATGAGTATTTTCCTGATAGAAGTTGTAGTTATGATGCATCTCCTAGGGTACATTAAGAAAGTAGAGGGCATGAAGACAACTAGGTGGCCAAAGGTAGTAATAAAAGAAAAGTTGATTAAGTGAAAGAGGATGTGTTGAATAATTGAAAGAGGATGTGGATGAAACAAAACATATTTTGGATGGATAAGTGGAACATTAGCATACATGAGTGCCCGAATACCAATCAAGAGATAAAGAGATATGTGAGGGAAAAGTTTAAAATAAATACGTGGAAAAAATAGATAGGGAGGAAAAAGTAGTACTACATAACCAATTTCAACCCCGTTTATGAGAATGAGCAAAAAAATGACATAGGGGCAAAAATTTAATGGAGAATGAAGATGTTCATAGGCCAATTGAGAATGGGTTCACATTAACTTCGATGTGAGATGGGTAGATGGAAGATCCCAAAAAAAAGTGGGAAGAGATAATATGCCCTTTGTGCACATTAGGTATGGTTGAGATGGGATGGCATTATCTCATGGAATGCTTCACCTATGAAGACATCTAGGCTAAATACTCAGGCATCCTACAAGGAGTATCTATGTCCACTATATTTGAGGGTGAGAACATTAAGAGAAATAGAGAATTTTTTATCAAGATTCATAGTAGGAGAGTGAAACTTCAAAGGTAAAACAATGGCAAGCTCAGGAACTAAAGTAATAAAAACTCAAATCCACTTGCTTTTTCCTTTGGTTTCTTCACTCAAAAAAATTCAAAGCCATTATCTTTTTCCTGCGGTTTCTTCACTCTTTTGGGTTATGATTTTTGGTTTGGGTATCAAAGACTATTTTTCGTCTCATGAATGTTATTAAAATATGTATCTTTAAAAAATGAGATTTTATGTGCAAAATACACTAACATTAGAGCAACTTATATCCCTGACAACACACTTGATTCATTCAACTCTAAAGATGGTGGTGTTAGAATTCATAGGCTTGTGCCATAGACATTGAGCAAAGGTGGGCTTGAGGCTCAAAGTGAAAAAACATAGCTAGTATAAATATTGAGGAGAGCACGAGCATGAAGTTTTATGATACATTAATATGATTTAATATAATGAGGAAAGCAATTTTGTTTATGATGCAGGGGCATCTCATGACGATGAGAATCAATATTTAATTAATCTTTCATTTTGTTAATTTTTTTTCTAATTTTGGGAGTTGAATCCTTTTGAAAACCACCTATCATTCCTTTACATTCATTTTCACCCTAGTTACCATTCCAAACTAGAAGAAGTAGGAACTTATAATGTTTGTGAACCACTTATTCAATGTACTAGCCATTGTAAAGAGTAATAGTGGGAGTGGATACTAAAAATAGAGAGATAGTGCAGATTCAAGGGGAAGAAGGGGATGTTATTCCAAAGGAGAGATGGTAGTCAAAGGTTAGTGGAAAAAGTATATCAGTTTAAAAAAAGGGTTATTTGTCCATTTAGTAGCCAAGAAGGTGGATAAAAAATAAAGAAGACACATGATTGTTCTAGGAGAGAAACTCATATGCAGGTTAGGGCACATCATTTTGTTTTTAGAAGACTATCACAAGTTGGAAAACATCCCATTCAAAGAGACTGCATGGAAAACACTTTTTGACAGAGGCAAATTTGTAGATATGTCTGTAAGAGGATGAACTCATAGGTAAGAGGTAAGGGAGTTGTTTCTAAGGAAGTAGATAATATATGCAAACATCTGCGATTGTGAAGATTCCTAAGCATAGCAAAATATGATGTTATTGTGTCTTGATTTGGCATCTATATGAAATAAGTATGCTTTATATTCATTATATACAGTCCATGTAAGTTTTGTTGTGGTGAGGATTAGTTAATCTTGGTTCAGATATTATTTTTCTTGCTAGCTCTATGTTCTGTGAACAATATTAGTGTGCTTTAAAAAGTCCTTTGTGTTATATTTGGTCATCTTGAGCCTTTGATTGATTTTATTTTGTGTGTGTTTACTTGAAGTATATCCTACCTAGGCATACCTCTATTCACTTGGAATTATGCCTAGGTCTGAACAATTTTCTAATGAAGAACCATGTTTAAAGTTTTAAGAGGGAATCTATATACCATGTACCATAGATTTATATGTCAGACGAGCAATATGATAATAAGAAAATAATGAATATCTAAGGGGATGTTTTTAACTTGAATTCCCTTATAGGTTTAAGGAGGATGCACTGCATTTACATCAAATTCCAAATTTGACTCTTGCATGTCTATCTTTCTTTTTAAGCCATAGTTTTCTCCTAGCTCATGTAGCTTACATGTTTTCAAATTTAACCCAATAAAATATTATTAGTTATTTTATAACATTGTGTATTTCTTCTATTTTGATGCAATCATCTAACTTGTGTGGTGGTATCTAAATGAATTTGGACTCCTTGGTGATAAAAGCCATCATATATTTACAACCTTGTATGAATGTCCAATCACAGTCAGGTATAAGATATTGGTCTACATTTATGACATTCTTATTTGAAAAAATGCAAAATAAAATTTTAACCATACATGCAATGAGCAATAACTACATTAATCAAACTCTAGATATGCAGTGGTAATCCATATGATAGAATGTTTGTTGCCAAGATAGAGAAAAAATACACTAATTCTAATGATGGAAACTTCTCTCAAGTTAGTAACTTGTTACTAAGACAGCATGTATGTTTAAAATATAATCTCAAATTTAAAAAAAAAACACATTTCTCTAACACCCTGGTCCCATGCTGGGGGCCAGCTAAGTGTTTTAAGTAGGAACCATTCAAATATTATAGGGATTTTTTCAATTTATAGTTTCATGTGTTTTTATTTATTTTTGTTACAGGAACAGTTGGTATGTTAAAAATAAAAAAATAGAAGGAAAGTTTAGAGGCAAGCTCATGCACTTATGCCAAATGGCAAAAGACACAACAAAATTTTAGTAGTAGGTTGAATAAAATTTGTGCCCCCCACTACTTGGCTAGGCTAGAAAACCTTTCCTGTAAAAATAGCTTCTTATATATTTTTGGAAAGTTGAATGTTATGCAGTTAAAATTTAGGAAAAATAATTACATGGGACCCATTTTCCTATTTAATGGAAGTGGTAGCCGCAGTGTGGGAACCCACTGTAACAATTCTATTTTATGCCTATAAGGCTATATGTAATTCATTTTTGTCGAAGCTAGGCTTACATTTTTCATCTAATTGGATACCTTTGAAAATGGTTGAAGATTCATAGAATTCAGAGTGTTAAGCTAGGTATATATGTTGGATTGTTAAGTTAGATCATGTTACAGTATCTACTATTTATTATTTATGACAAAATTATTTATTTTATGTTGAAATATCATATTTTTTCTCTGCTTGTCGCTATTTTTTATGTAGCATCTTAGTTGGCACTATAATAGGATATTTAGCTCCACGTAGTGCACTACCTACTGGATCCAAGGTTTTAAAATGTTTGAGGATATGCCCTAGGAGTTGATAAGAACTCATCATTAAGGTCAATTTGTAATGATTAACATTGATTCAATGTCATTTGTGTCATATTTATGTTTGAAATACTCCAAATCTTTCTAAATTTGTATTGAAGTGAATTTGTTACATAGAATAAATCTTTCAAATAGGAAAAAATCGTTATTGTATCTAAAGAATCTAGTCTGAGATAAGCTATTATGTTGTAGGATGAAATGGAAACTACAATCAGGGTAGAAACTATTTTAGATTCATACGAATCAATGTTTATATAGTAGGTTCCCATACAAAGAAGAATCAATTTGTTAGTGAGTATAGGATTTGAGGGTTCACACAAAAATTTAGTGAATATGACATTAGTAAAATTAACAATTTGGTGAATCTAATATTTCAGTGAGGATAACACATAATCAAGGACATCAATAAGGGAGAGGATCTAGTAGTTATGCACCCTAACTTTTTCACTTGTGTGGTATCTAGATGGTGCCACATCAACACTTAGAAATTATATTGATGGATAGCTTGAAGAGTCTACTACTTAATTCTAGATTTTCATGATATGATGTGTCAATATGGTGCAAGCACAATAATTACTATACAAGGTGTCATCAATACATGTGTATTGATATCTTATAATTTTAAAGTTGATGTTTCATCATGTCATTAGTTATTGTGCACCATCAATTGGTCAAATTTATATAATTATATATAAATTGTACATCTACTTTTATTTTATTTTTGCAACAAATATTGATTATTTTTCAACATGTATTGGATTACCATCTCTCGCTCAACTATTGGTATCTCTCCCTTATATCAAGAACAATATTATATCAAGAAAAAACTTTATCAAGGATAGATCTTCATCACTTTGATGAGTACAATACTTTATTGAGGATAACACTATATGGAGGAAAGCAATATATTAAGAACCACATTATATTAAGGAAAGCACTTTATCAAGGACAATTATTCATTACTTTAATAAGTGCATTACTTTATTAAGGAACACTTTATTGACAATGGCACTGTATTGAGGTAAATAATAATTTTACTTTGAAGGGAACATTACTATCTACATAGATATAGAGTATATTAGAATCAAAACCTGAATTGGTGGGAAATGCCAAGAAAGACTTTTCTAGAGTGTATTTGAATCTAACAAAGGAGCGTATAACTCTAAACTTTCTCAATTAATAGAAGAACAATAAATTCTCCTGAAAATGATAGATGAAGGATATCAACAATGTTTTTAAACAATGTTGATTTTAGTAAGTAGAATGAGTACATAAATAAGACCTTAATAGTATCCAATGAACCACGTTGAGTAGTACCAACCTCTGGTTTATAAAAAGAGAATCTCATGGGATAAACTTCTATGAAATAAAATTACCAAATAATACTACACTACAAAATCCCAAAATACTTCCAAATAGAAAATCTAATTCAGGGTCAAATAAAATTGGGCAATGTTTTAGTTATGAATATCATCGTTACAAATGACCTATCTTTCAATAGAAAATATAATGAAACTATCATTTCCCATGTTTGTTCGGATATCCAATGCCCACTATGGCATTATTGGGATATGCTATCATTCTTAATCAGTCTGAATTTGGACAATATTACTTCTTCTGCATACTTCATATTCTCATTGGTTTGGATGAACCCCACTAAAAACTTATTTCAAATGACCAAAAATTTATTTGAGATTGATAATGAATTTCCATTAATTAAAAATCCTATCACTCATGATACAAGATAGACAATAAATCAATTTATCATTGCCCTAACCATGGCAGGATGCTTTATATGTGAGCTGTATTTTTTTAAAATCTTAACTGAATCACAGTCCCTTATTATAAGCAAATGCATATAGGGTTGGAATTATTGTAAACAGTCACATAGCACTAGCGATAAGGTTTGTGATATTTATTCTCTCCCTTCCTACCTATTCCACTTAGCTCTTGGCTAATAACATGCCTTTTAAGGTTCGATTCTTGTTCATCAGTTGAGTTGGTGTTCACTGACTCCCAAAGTAATTGTTCTAATTTTATTAGGATCTGAGAATGCCAAGATATCATGTGCAATATTATCTTGAAAGATAAATCTTAAACTTTTGCAAATTCTTTAATTCATTTTTAGTAAATAGTTCAAGGACCATCCAACTTCATACGATAGCAGGATTGCCCCAAAATTACATCTATGGAAAAACCATTGCATTCTTAGCCAATACCCTGAATCCAAGAACAATATGTTTTTGCATAATTTCAATACCTATCTAAAACTATTATAAAAAAAGGTATTTCTTTACAAGAATAATAGACCATTCAACTGTATTCAAGAGCATACGATCACTTCTTTGGTCTGCCAAAAAAACTAATTAAATAATTTACCTTGTTTCCTTCTGATGTCAAGGGTTTAGGCCAATATAATTAAACAATGACCAATTAAAAAATACCAAATACTCATCATTAGTGTGCAATTGAAAGGAGTTTCAAATAAGTTTGTTTTTCATGAAATTCCATGCCAACACAATTGTTTAGCAAGACTAATATAAGTTATTTGTTCGCTAGACTTGGAGGCAATTTGGGATCATGAATATTTTGTCTATATCATGCTAGCATGGTGAAATAGAAAAATGGGATTGTGACTTGAAATTATGAACCTTCAACAGCCTTGTAAACTAAATTTAACTAAAAGCAACTTATTACAAAGCGAAGAGTTTGCATTGAATTCTAAAAGCTAGTATATGGATAACCATACTTGAAGGCATGGTTAGATCTTTAGTGATGGTTGGAGAAAATGAATCCTCTCACTTACGTCCCTAGCATTGTGTTGAATAAACATATATTCTTTTGTTAGTATGCCTAAGTTGCAAACTGAACAATGTTAGGTAATTTGTAATTAAAGCATGTATTCTCATTATCATACAAAATTTGCAATGCAATATTTGTTGTTACTGTTACCAGACAAATATAAGGGGTATAAAGGTCAACATCAATTTAAATCAAAAATAGATTTCTTTTCATCAAAAAAATTCCATATACAAATACAAAACCCCAAAAGAAGAAGCACTCTACAGATATAGGAAACAATGACAGTGAACCACAAGTAGTATAGTACTCTTATAAACCCAATAAAAACAAAATAAAACCACTAAATGTAAAGATAAAACAAAAAAACATACTAGAACAGACAGATAGCTTTACTAATGCCAAAATAGAGAGTGTTGTGAAAAGTCCAAGAGTTATGAAAAATAAAAAAGATGTAGATCAATATTTATTGTAGGGTAGATAGAAAAAGGAAATCAAAGTTATGTAATTTTTTAAATTTAATTTATGTTTCAAATAAAATGGTTAATCGAGGGTGTTGTAGTTCAATCAGTGCAGATTATGGTAAAGTGAGTTATTACACCATCCACCCAAATACTAGAAGATAACAAAAAGGAATGAAACAAAGTTTAAATTCTAAGTGAATTTGGAAAAATGGATATCCTTCAATCCTTGGTACTGAAACAAATAAGGTCGAAGGATCAAGAATGACCTTGAAAAACAAGAAAAATAAAATTGCAGTGAATACAAAGTCACCTACTATAGAGGTAGAGACAATAAATAATTACCAAAAATTGCAAATAGAGGTAGGGGCAATAAAGAATTACCAACAATTGAAAAAATTAAACATAGAAATATTGCAATTTTGATATTTTGAATTATGTTGCATTTATAACATAATTGCTTTACACTTCACAATTTTTTTCTCTAAGTGTGAATAGTGATGTACTGATATAGTAGGCCAATAATTTGACTAATTAATCTATAAAATTCTTTATACTGACTTGCTGTTAGTGTGAGAAATGTTTGCATAGAATAAATTATGATATGTTGTTTTTCATAGATGTACTACATTTGACTTACCAATAGCAATTAGAAATATGTAGTCTAAGTATAAATTATACTCGGTTCGTATAGATTGTACTTGTTTATGTTTATTATTTATGTGATAAATAATATTTTTGAGATTCTTTTCATATGTTTGACATAATATTTTATTATTTCTATATTTAGCATGTCATATGCCTCCTAATAGCAAGTAATCTATTTGAATCTATTAGTTATATTTTATATTAATCAAATCTCACATTGTTGGTACTAAATAAGCAGTGAAATGGACTTTACTAGCTTACTTAGCATCACCAATACTAGATGAAGGTAATTTGATCAAGTGGTGTATATGAATTTAACTAACTTAAAGATCATTAACTATTCAAAAAGTTTGGCCAAACTAATGTTTAATTAAATATTATCATTTTATATGTATGATTTGCATTTTTTTGAGTTATCATGTTAGAACATATTTTATTTATGGTACATATCATATTTTAAAAATATTATGGCACACGAGTACTAGCTTATCTCTTTGGATTCTTTCACTATCATTATCTACCCATCCGTGAAGGGAGGGCCATTCCATAATATTGGTATTGTGTGGAGGATTTATGATCCATGATTGGTATGAAAAAATGCTCAAATGATGCTCTCCCTCACACAGTAGTACTTCTTTGGAGACTACACTTGAGATTACCATAGATACTAGAGTTTGTGAGACTCATGTTTCGTGAAGACTTGTATCTTGTATTGTATTTATTACTAAAACATTATTTATAATTTAAATATAATTATTTACTCAATTTTCCATTGACAACAATTTCTATATTATTGTACCAGTCATGGATGGAAATATGTAATTAGTTTCTATATGCAGTTATGGTTTGTTTCATATGACACTAGTGAATGGTAACTAATATATGTTACATGTTTACTTTAAGGTTAACATACTTAGTGTCTTATATTAGGGTCACTATTTATATTCTCGTAATGAAATCTAATGAAAGAATATGTGAAATTAAATTTAAAAAAAATTATTATGTTATTATAGTAAATCTTAGTGGGGATCTTACATTGGGATAGGACTTAAGGCCCCATCATATGTTGATATTTTTGAGAGCTGAAGAGAAGGGACTCATCACTTGATATAGAAGTCCTTGAGAGTATGCTTTAAAATGTGTATCGCAATTCCACCTCCAATCTTTCCAACATGCTCAAGGAGGCTGAAGGCCAAACTTATGGAGCATAACATTAGGAAGTAATTTTTGAATGTGAAGGATGGAAGGTAAGTCAACATTATTTAATTAAAACTTGATTTTTAAATTTGGAAAAGGGATCTAGTCTCAAAAAATAACCAAATCATGATTAATATGAATTTTTTTATAGAATAATAGCAATGATTTAATAATGGGAAATTTAGCTAGGGAATTAGAAGAACTAGTGAGAATAGGAGGCCACCATAAACTATGATCATTGAAAGATAAGAATGTATAAAATCCATACTATACCCACTTCAAGCAGGGTTTGAGTACTTTGAAATCTTTCTATATAATCTTGACCATGAATGAACCTATAATTTTGACTAGCATAGTAGTGATGAGAAGATACAAAAATCCAACATTCTTCCAATTGGTTTTGTCATAAGGGGAACTAGAAGAGATGCATTGATAAAGGAAGATTTTTCAATATTCATTTCCCTCAATGGCGTAAACAACCCATTTAGCACATAAGACCATAATTTATTGATAAGTTTCAATTATGCTCATGCCACCTTTGTCATGAGGAAGACATAAATATCCCAGGCCACTCACTGAAAACCATGAGTCTTTTTAGAACTGGCCTAGATGAAATCATGAAGAAGCTTGGCTAGACTATCATAAGAGGCTTTGGAGGGGTCCCAACAAGAGGAGTAGTAGACATGAGTGGTTACCAAAAACTTGGTGTAGATTTGGTACGTACCCATAATAGAGAAGGAATTAGTTATCCAGTAGTTAAATTTCCTTTCAATCCTATTGAGGACATACTACCAAAGCTTAGAAGGTGAGTTGTCAAATGCAAAGGTGATGCCTAAGAACTTGAATTTTTCCCCTCAGATATCTACCACCAATTAAATTTTGTAAGCCACTCAAGTATCAGCATCATGCTTTATAAAAAATATTAGATTTTCCTCCATTGAATACATGATCCCGAAGCCAAATGAAAGTTCTCAAGACATTGCATAGCTTCAATGAAAGTGGCCTCCTACCCTTCATGTGTGAGAAAGGTATCATCTATAAAGTGGCCATTGATAAGTTGAGAGGTGTGGTTGTGTAGAACAATTATTTGAATAAGTGCCTGTGAAGCCTTAGAAGCTAAAAGGTACCCCAGTGCTTCAATGGCAAGAACATAAAGTGTTGGATTAATGGGACATCCTTAACTTATAGAGCATTGGAGTTATATCCCTAGGGTTTAATAGTTATTGATAGTGAAGTAGGTGAAGACATTAAGAAGTAAAGTCTACAAAACTCTGATAAAATAATGACCAAATCCAAGATCTTTGAGTATGGAAAGAATAAAGTGCCACTCAATCTTATCATAAGCTTTTTTGAAATCGAACTTAAGAAAAATAAATCTCTATAGAGAGGAGAGAGACCAGGATATACCCTCCCAGACTGCAATAAGATTATCAAGGATATAACTCCCTTTAATAAAACTTGTGTATTCTTGTCTAATAATGGTAGGTAAGATCATTCGAACACAACTGGCAAGGGATTTGGCAAGGATCTTATAATAAACATTTAGAAGGGTTATCAACTTCCAACTGGGGAGAATCTCATGATCCCTACCTTTGATGATAAATTTGATATTTCCTTGCTTGATCATAGGGCTAAGAGATTGAGTCCATAGATCTACTTTATAGACTTGTAACAAGTCAGGGCCGATGAATTCCCAAGTGGATTTGTAAAACTCACAAGGGAAGCCATTGAGACCGAGGGACTTATCATTACTCATACAATTCAAAGCATTTATAAGCACCTACAAGTTGAGTGGGGTATCACATAACATTTTATCTATAGCATTGACATTTCAAGGCACCACTTTGATACCATTCTAAAAAGCGTAGGACCTCTCAATTATAAAGGGTTGTTGTAACATCCCCTATGGATATTTGCCCCAATTTTTCTAAATGTTCCATAAAAAATTTAAACAAACCATTTGCATGAACTAATTTCTATTAATCCAATAACTTGCAAGCAAATTTCAATGTAAAACATATTATAATAGTTTTAGAACAAGGCTCTGAAATTACATAGGAATGTTGCTTTCAAATATTCAGTAGAATAACAATAGAAATATTTAATCATAGCCACATAACTTATAGTCAGATTGGATAACCAGAAGTATGAATTTGAAGAACAAAGTGAGACACCTGAATAATATCTCTAATAGAAAATGGGTTTCTGTCAATTACCTCCAAGCTCAAGGGTTTCCATCCTCAAACCTGTTGAAAGCCAAAGCTTCCGAGAATTCTCTAAGAGAAAATAATAACGAAGCATAAACCAAGCATAGCTGAAAGTGAGCCCTTGCAACACTTTTATAAACTTCTCATAAGAGCTCACTCACACTTTTAACCAATGTGGGATAAAACATAACTTCCCTTTTGCGTTTTTTGATGTTTCATGTATTTTAAAACAAGGGGCCCCTTTTACTATTCATTTCACACTTAACTTGACTCACATTAATAAAGTTAAATAATTGAATTTAAATTTATAATTTAAAATTTATTAATGTGGAGATGAATTAAACCAATGGAGTTGAAATCATCTAATGATAACAACCAATTTTCCATTGAAAAGGCACCGACACTGGAGATCACAACCCACCAGATGAATTACTATTAATAGCATCAATGACTTACTAAAAATATTAAGTATACCAAACTACCTCCAAATTCCCTGGATTGACCTACAATGAAAATTACCTAGGCCAAAAATCTTCAAGATTCCATAAAAGCCATGATTAGCCTATGGAACTAAGGAGAAATAGGCTAACAACAACACCATACAATGCGAGCTAGAAAAGGGGAGATTACAGTCCTCCCTTCCCAAGATTGCTTTCCCTCAAGCAAACATCAACCAATCCGCTGTTCCATCCTAATAAAAACACCATACTCCACAATTTGTGAAGCAACATCATGGAATCCATAAGAGCCAATGCACCAATTGTGTCAATACCTAGATCCCAAACCAACATGTAGTACCCACTGTAATAGATGAAAAAGAAGTTTGTCAACCAAGTACCCTTACGTAACCATCCATGCATGTAAGACATCCATTCAATGTGAAGATGAACCCCCATATGCTCATAAACTAGCACAAATGGCCACTAAGCCTCACTATCATAACTCTGATTAAAAGCATAGATGATATCAAATATGTCATCAAACCAATCACTATCACCATCATGGGAATGATCAACTATCTTAACTAGAGACTCTGGGTTAGGAAATTTGTGCCTCTCATCATTAAAATAATGGAAAATATCATGAATATGTTGAAAGGGAAGATTGACTTGTTTAACCACAATCTTAGATTGTTTAGTTCTTTCTAACCATTTTTCATTCAAAACTTGGGCATATTCTATATCAGTTGTATCAAAATGTATAAACTCAGTCCTATGACAAGAGACACCATCAAAATTACCATGTACCATACTTGCCTCTTGTAGTCCATCAGCAGGTGAAACTATGCCCTTACTTTCTTCATGATTGTTAGTGGCAACATTAGGAGAAAGGTGAAATATATCACTACTATTCTCAAACTGAAATTTAGGACTAGTTTCAACCTTTGTGCGCTTGCCTATGTGATATTCTCTGGAATGATGAGGAATTTCCATACCACGGTGGCTTGAATCCACCCTATATTCCCTGTAGTTATCACACACAATTTGGTTACCATCATAGGTAGATTCCATAATGCTATCCTCCCCATGCAACCAAGTCATTACCTCCTGTTGAAAAATAGAAACATAACCACTGTCATTCAAATTAGAATTATTGGTATGTACTTGAGCCATGTTTTTGACCCATTTTACCATATCATCATTGAAAATTTCTTGGTCAACACTTGGAACATTATATTCATCGGTGTTCTCAAGTGTAAGTGCCACAATATCAAGAGAAGGAGGATGTAGCCTAACGCTGCACCAAATAAGAGTTTTGGGATCTTCTTCTTTGCTTCTACTGGAACCATCAAACATCACCAATTCCAAACTTGTCTCATGTCCTTCCCTTGTGATTAGAGGTGGTAGTGTGTCAAGTAATTCTTCTTCAATTGATGTCACAAGGCTGCAAGGTATTTCCTTGTGAAGCTCTTCCATTCTTCCATAAACTTATTTAACTTATGTGCCCCTTGCTTTGTCATTCTGTATCATGGAAGGGACTGCTATAGAGGACTGATTTTCTAAATTATGCATGGAATGATGAAACATACTCAACTAAAGACAAAGATCCATGATCTCCCTATCTTTATCTTCCTATACCAAATTTTTTTTTAAATTTTTCTTCATGTGTAGGAATTGTGTCATCATAGGAATCAACTATCTCACTAAAAGATGCATTTTGATCTTTCCAAGAATCCAAACCATCATTATCCATGTCAACCTTGTGCTCTACATTAAGGGAAGCTATGTTTACAATATCTCTAAAGGGTTGATCTAGGTTTTCACTATATTCCACTTTGTGATCAACCAAAGGAACACCATTAGAAACCATACCTTCATATGGATTGTCAATCATAATCTCTACGTCACCCACCAAGAGACTAATGCAACCTTTTGTAGATGCCTCAAAATCTCTATAGGAATGATCTAGATGTAGGGATAATGTTGCTTCCATGTCCTCATTTCCATGTAACTCTTTATCATATGAAGATTCTGACAATTCATTAGGGACATCCTAAGACTCAAGCATACTCCATTCTTGAGTTAAGCTATCCTTTTCAAACTTTGTAACCTCATTTGTTGGTATGTTTTCAACACTGCTTGGCTGAAATGGTTATTTTTCCTTGTTAACTCTACATATGTGATCAAATAACCAGTGTTCTTGACAAGTGAAACAAATCTACTCTTTCCTCATTTGGTTCTTGCTCTTTTTGGGTGACCCTAGGATCTGTATACGCAAAGAAATTAGCTCTGCAGCCATCATATGTTCCTTGAACCACCCAATTTTCTATTCAACCAAACCTTTTGAGAAAGCATAAGCCATGAGGGAAACACACTGCTCCTTCTTCCAAATGGACAACAAGTCTAATTGCAACCGCTTGCAGATATCATCATCCTCATCTAAGATTAAGGACATAATAGTTTGCATACAAGCCCTCACATTGTCTAGATGATGCCTCCTAATTTTAGTTAAGAAGCATTGAAACATTTGAAGAATCAATTTATCACATCTGAGATCCAACAAAAGGATAACTGATCTAGTTCTTGCCATGTTTTCTAAAATATTAGCCTTCTTACCAAAAGTAGGGGTTTTGACATAATGTAACCCATGTAGGCTCTCCACAATCAGTTGTAGAACCCTTTTTAGTATGTCATCATTATAGGGTGCTACAGGTGATATTATCATTATGATCTCACTGTGACAAGAAGCAACTACAAGTCTCACCTCTTCATAAGGATGTTCCACAAACTTGTGTTGAGCCAAACCGAGCATTGAGGGCTATAAGGCCCAATTCAGAAGCCTCCAATCTGACTGGTCTACTTTGGACAAATATGTGTCTAATTCCTCCAACTTAGAGAGAACATCATCAAGAAATTATGTGGACTTCAATTGTAATCCAATTACATAAATCCAATTCCCTACTTCTTTTTCTTTCTATAAATCCCTTATTTGATCACCATTAAAATTATTGTTGAATTCTTTTGAGAAAAGGACACTTTTCAAATCTGTCATTGTCTTCATTTTATTTACTGTAATATCCTGAACTAATTTGTCTTCAATTTTTGATTTTTTTTGTTAGTCAAATTCTTGGCATGCTACTATAAGTATCTATATTTCTAAATCTTTAGCTTGTTTGGAATGTTTTTTATGATGTCTACTTATGCAATTTCAATTCTAAAATCTAATAGACATTTTATCAAACATATAACATGCATTTTCTAGAAAGAAACATTACCAAATGTATTGCAATTTATCAAACAGTTGGGAAGATAGAATAGTTGGATTCAAATTTAAGATTTGAATGTTCCCCTTGCTGTTTGCACTCAATAATTCTAATATTTCAGATTATATCACAAAAGACATTATGTCAAATAATTGACTTGCATTCTTCTAACTAAGGAATTAGTGCAATAACTTCTAAATTTGTTGATGTAAAATCAAACTACCTGTAATTGATATTATATAATTCATGTCCTTAAGATGAAGATAACACTATTTTTAATTGATGTAGTATGATGATACTATTGTACCTATACCAATATTGAAATATGCTTATATCTTCCTTAAATGGTGACACACTCAACGTCCAATCACCAAATGTTGAAATAGGTAATACCTTCTTGCTATAACTATTGAGCAGAATTATCTTTGAATGCCCATGATAATTAACAATGTAATCTTCCCCAATCACTCACGTCACTTCTTATTATGAAAGCTTCACTCTATAAGGTTGTGCTTCTCTGAATAATGACTAAAATATATATTAGTTGTGATCTTTCAAACACACGCACCTGCCTTAAAACTAACTTTCTTTTGAACTGGTGAATATAATGAAGGATCTAAGAAACACCATAGATTATGCTACTTCCCTTTGATATATCTAGTGATTTCCCTTATACATTTATAAGCTTCAAATAATAATCTGAAGATTAAAACTCATATTTAAATTGCCAATCTCATCAATTGGGCCCCATGCAAGATTGCAAAGACTCCTATACCTCCACAATTCCTTTCTATAATTATTATAATTTTAGGATAAGGGAGACCCTACTAGAATTGTGTCAGAGATTATCTCTTTTTTGGCAGCAACAATCATAAACTCTAAAATCATAAATCTCTCTTTATTTTATATGTATTCAATATGGAATGGTAGCTATGCAATATATGAAACTCCATGATTCTTTGAAGATGGAATCATACAAGGAAAATAAGACTCTCGATCTCCCTTGCTGACTGAGCAAAATAACACAACTTGCCATGATTTCATTAAATAGTCAAATAACTCTTTCAACTCACAACCTTCTTCAATGTTGCATCGCTATGATGGTGGTCTTCGTGAATGGGCAACTTGAATTTCATGATTCACTTCTAGATATGTTGCACTCAAAAATAAGACTCCTATGATTCTTGGGTGATTTCTTCTTATGCAATCATATAATTTTTATATTTGTCTTCAGACTACATGGGACCCACATGTCTCCCTCTCACTGTCAAGGTTTGTCTCCTAGGCAGAGACCAACTTCAAATTCTAATTATTTAATCAAATTTGATATCAAACCAAAGAATTTTCAAGATTCATCGAACCCTAGCATCATCTAAAAATCTTCTTTTGCAAACCAACATAGGATGGCAGGATCATGACTCTGATACCACTATAACATCCCCTATAGATATTTGCCCCAATTTTACCAAATGTTCCACAGAAAATTTAAAAAAACCATTTACATGAACTAATTTCTATTCATGTAATAACTTGCAAGTAAATTTCAATGTAAAACATATTATAATAGTTTTAGAACAATACTTTGAAATTACATAGGAATATTGCTTTCAAATCTTCAGTAGAATAATAGCAGAAATATTCAATCATAGCCACAAAACTTACAGTCGGATTAGATATCCATAAGTATGAATTTGAAGCACAAAATGAGACACCTAAATAATATCTTCAACAGACAATGGGTTTTCATCCACTGCCTCCAAGCTCGAGGGTTTCTGTCCTCAAACCTACTGAAAGCCAAATCTTCCCTGAATTCTCTAAGAGAAAATAATAACCAAGCATAAACCAAGAATAGCTGAAAGTGAGCCCTTGCAACACTTTTATAAACTTCTCATAGGAGCTCACTCACACTTTTAACCAATATGGGATAAAACATAACTTCCCTTTTGCCTTTTTTGATGTCTCATGTATTTTAAAACAAGGGGCCCCTTTTACTATTCATTTCCCACTTATCTCAACTCACATTAATAAAGTTAAATAATTGAATTTAACTTTATAATTTAAACTTTATTAATGCAGCGATGAATTAAACCAATGGAGCTAAAATCATTTGACGATAATAACCAATTTTCCATTGAAAAGGCACTGACACTGGAGATCATGGCCCACCAGATGAATTACTATTAATAGCATTAATGACTTACTAAAAATAGTAAGTATACCAAACTGCCTCCAAATGCCCTGGATTGACCTGCAATAAAAATTACCTAGGCCAAAAATCCTCAAGATTCCATAAAAGCCCTAATTAGACTATGGAACCAAGGAGAAATAGGCTAACAACAACACCATACAATGTGAGCTAGAAAAGGGGACATTACAGGTTGGGCATGGAAAAACTACTATTATTGATTTTAAAAGGCTAAGGAGATATTAATGTGAGAGGTGGGATGGGATTGAGCCACTTGTATGGCTTTAGTTTGCCTGTGGGCATGCTTGGCTTTCAATGATTTGAAAAATTCCTTGGAGATTTTATCACCAATTTTGATCCAATGTAATTAAGCTCAAAGTTGGATGTCTTTGTTTATAGGACTATTAGCCACATTAAAGTGGTGCTTGAGAGAGACAACTAGCCTTTGAAGATAAATATTGAAAAGATCTATCTCAAGGGAAGTAGAGACCCATTTAAATTATTAGATTGTAGCCTCCTCTAAGCACTTGTAAATTTGTTCAATATGTTTATCATGGTGGTAGAAGAAGGATGTGGTATGAAGAATGGATTCATTCCACCACTCAATCCAGTTGGTGGTGTATGGGGGCCATATGACTAGGTCCTAGATGCATTGGATGAGTGAAATGGTGCTAGGATGACTCATCATGGATGTGTTGAAAGAGAATTTATTACATGGTAACTTGTACTACATAGAGGTCCATTCCAATTTATAGGAGATGGGCAAGTGGTCTGATAAGATAAAATCTGAGTAGACGTTGATAGGCTGGTCATTAATGCTGGAGAAAGAAAAAAGATTATGTTTTGATAGCATAAAGTGGTCTAATCATTTGAACATGTGGTTGTCCCTAGTTTGGTAGTTGAACCACGTAAACCAAGATGTAGGATTAAATGTCTGTCACCAAAGAAGAGGATCTACCAACCCCCATTTATAATTGAATTAGTACCAAGCCTCATGCTCACCAACACACCAACATATGAAGAGGGTCTCAACTTTGTTTAGGGGGTGTTCCATCATATTAAATTCACCACACACTAACCATATGGTATGAGGTAATGCACCTACCAAAGATTGTCAGAGTAAAGAACGGTCATGGCCATCATTAAGGGCATAGATGTTGTGGATGCCAAAAGGGTAACCATCAATGTCAAGAATAATCTAGACTACTTGATGTGATGGGTTCTTCCTCATGGTAATAATGCTAGAGGAGACTTAAGAGGCAACTAAGATTCATTCACCACCACATCCTGCCTCATGCAAGGTGGTGACCTGGGTGACATCGAGATAAATACTTCATAGGGTCATCTAGTGGAGAAAACTATAAATCTTAACTTCTTGCAGACAAAGAATGTCTACAAAACCAATCGTTTGACATGCAGCTCGCACATAGTATTTATGATTAAACTTTGTAAGACCCCTTACATTTCATGATAAGAAATTCATGGGGAGGGGTCATTCATTTGAATCTCCCCTTACCCATCCTCAAAATCTACCAATGTTATAGAGTTGTTATGCTAGTTAGGGTGATAAATTCTGCCACCTACAATATACCAACATTTAACATCAAGCTCCTCTTGATGAGAGTCAGTGCCCTTTTGAGGTGGGCTACAAGACCATTGGGAGATTGAGCCAGTTATGGAGTGAATATTAGCTAGAGGCATCTTAAAATTCAAAGAGGGTAGAGAAATGCTCTAAGGGTTAGGAGGAGCAAGGATGGAAGGTGGTGAGAAGGAAGTCCCCTCAAAGGGTGTGATAGGTAGAGGATAATCTTCCCAAGGTGGCGGTTGAGGCATGTTTTGTGGCTTAGGTCCTGATGCCTATTTGGGTGGAACTCCTTGGTCTTTTGGTTTTGGCTTCTCAAACTGAGGAGGTGGCTGAGGAGTCTTGGGATAGCCCATGCGAGGACAATCCATGATGTAGTGGTCTGAGGCCTAACATCAAGTGTTGGGAAGTTTGATATAAACAACCTTTTATGACCATTGGGTCTCTCCAAATTGGATTTTAATGAACTCTTTCAAATTTTTGGAGAGGTCAACCTCCATGCAAACTCACTTGTTAGGGCAGGGGAAGAACCACTTATCTAGTTCAATCATAACCATGCATCCTATGGGAGTGATGATTTGGGGGATAAAAGTCCAAAGGTGGACTGGTAGACCTAGAAGTTTGACCAGATAAGGACACAAAGGGAGACATTATTAGAAACCTTAAAATATTGGGATGAAGGAGACAAAATCATAAGCTGGTTAGGGAGGATCCAAACATTGGACTTCACAAGAATCAGCTTAGTTTTAGATGGATCATTAAAGGAAAACAAAAAAACATTTGGTAAGGTTACCGATTTCAAAAACATGGACCCGTAGTGGCTCACAGTGGTTTCGTAGCTAGTTATGAAGGTAATCCTCTAAGGGGATACAACCAAAAAAATAAACAATAATAGAACAATTTTTATACCACTTGCAACATTGTTCAATAGCAACAACAAAAATACTTACCTCCAGATGAGGAGGGGGGGGGAGGCGGGGGGAAGGGGGAAGGAGGGAACGGGGGCGATGGGGAGGGAAGGTGAGGGATCACCTCATTAAAAAATTTCAAAATAAACTTTCAATCTTGTCTAGGTGCCACTAGCTCTGTCTCCTGCATCAATAAATGTAGTAGAGCATGAATAAGTCATAAATATAGTGCTTACCCACCCAAAGAGTAGTGCGCCAAGTGCAATTAATATGTTATAGACCTAATAAATCCTGCACACATTACAATGTGACATAAGGGGGTCAAAAATATAAATAGATAGATGGAAACCATCAAAAAATCCTAGCAAAATGAATTCTCTAGAAAATTTCTTTGATATTAAACCATTTAAAATATTGCTTATAGAATATCTTGGTATATTAATGTATTTGTGAAAGTGTTGAATATAATTGGCATTGTGTAATGACACTCTTCTTTTAGTTGATTTAGAGATAGTATTTTGTTAGCAAATAGAATATTAAGTTTTAGGGTAGTTAACTATTGAAAAAGAGTGGAGGAGTTTAGTAGCCGTTTTTTTTTTCTTATTAGAATTTAGGAAGGTATTAGAATAAAAGGAATATGTAAAAAGGAGCGAATGTTTTTTTGTTAGGACATTTTGAGTATTAAAATTGGCACCAACTGTTCCTGTATGGTAACTTGTATCTTCATGTAATCGTTGTTTCCAGAATTAATAAAGGTTGTGTTTTTAGTTGAATTCTGTCTCTCTTCATTTTCTGTATGGTTCTATTATATTCTACATTCCTATTAATTCTGATTAAGTTTCTGAACATTGATGTAACATACAAATCTGTAGGTGTGAGTAGTTTTACATCAATTAAATAATTTATAATTAATGCATGTATTTTCATTATATTCTCATTATCGTACAAACCTTGCAATGATATATATATATATATATATATGTATATATATATGTATATATGTATATATATATGTATATATATATGTATATATGTATATATATATATATATATATATATATATGTATATATATATATATATATATGTATATATATATATATATATGTATATATATATATATATATGTATATATATATGTATATATATATATATATATGTATATATATATATATATGTATATATATATATATATATATATATATATATATATATACATATATACATATATATATACATATATATATAACCAGACAAAAGCAAGGTGATAGAAGGGTCAACCAGGGAGGTTACATCAAAAAACCAGAACTAGATTTTTTCCTTCAGCGATATCTTATACGCAAGGGAAGAAATATAGAACAAGAAGCACTCTGAAGATATAGGAAATAATGTCAGTGAACAATAGTAGTATATTATTCTCATAAAGCCTATAAAAATAAAATCAAGTCACGAAATGTAAAGATAAAATAAAAACATAGAATAGAGGAGATTGCTTTACTCATGCCAAAACATGTAGTGTTGTGAAAACATCCACGAGCTATGAAAGATCTATAACAAATAAAAAAAATATGAAGATCAATATTTATGATAGGGTAGATGTAAAAAAGAAATTGAAGTGAGAGCAAATTTTTTTTATTTAATTTATATTTCAAATAAAAATGTTAGTTAAAAGTATTATAATCAAATAGGTGAAAATGATGATAATATGTGTAGTTATATTATCTATTAAAATCTTAGAAGACAACAAAAAGGGATGAAATAAAATTTGAATTAGAAGTTAATTTGATAGAATGGATACTCCTCTATCTTTACTATTAAAATAAAGAAGGTCAACAAATCAAGAACAACCCTTTAAAAATAGGGAAAGAAAAATTATACTGAATTCAAAAACAACCCCTGAAAAATAAGGAATGAAAAATTACAGTGAATTCAAAGTCACCGACAATAAAAGTAGCACAATAAAAAATTACCACCAGTTGAAAATATAGGCAGGTGCAGTAAATAATTACCACCAATTGAATATATAGGCAGGTGATATAAAGAATTACCACCAGTTGAAAAAAAATAGAAATATTACAACTGTGATGTTTTGGGTTATGTTGCATTTCTAACCTAATCGCTTTACACTCCATAAATTTTTTTTCTCTAAGTATCCATAGCGTTGCACTGATATAGTAGACCAATTCGTTTGAATATTTGCAGGATTTTGCACTCTTCCCCATTCTTTATTGTTATCATACATGGCTTTTTTGTTGTCCATATATTTGGAGTCCAATAGGAATTGGAAATACAGTGTGGGGCACGGTTTATTTCTTTTAGATCACTTACCACAATGGTAACCATCCATTCTCCTACGCAGTCCACACTGCACCGTATTTTTTCATCAGGCCGAAGGGTGACTGTAAATTCTGTTTTGGTAGGGACTTTAACGACAGTACATATCATGATTGTGCTCAATGTCTGTGTTGTTTCTAATGATGCCCTGGGATATCCTCTTTCACTTATAGGAATATCGTGGAATGCATCTGCACTAATCAAGTCGGAGAAGAGATTTGCATTTAAGGCTGTCGTTGCTCCATCAGCTGCTCTGTCAGTTACAATTGTAAACTCTGATGGCAGAATCTGATTCAGGAAAACAGCAAAATTAACATAAAGAATATAAAAATTGTTGTGAACAGACCACTTAAATATTGCTTATTGAAAATCTTGGTATCTTAATGCATTTAAATACCTGCAACCTATGAATGCAATTCTGTGTAACTCCTTGCCCTAGTGCTGAAAGTTCAAGATATTTCAACCTTTGCATGTTTTGGACACCTGGTATATTCTTAAGTTACGGACAATCATAAACACTAATCCTCTCCAAATATTGTAGCCGATCAAAGTTGCTTGATATTGCTTTCAATCTGGAACATCTAGCCAACACAAGAGAATTAAGCGTTGCAACCTCTTGTACGTTGAGTTCAATTAGATTGTACATTGATCCGAGGTGGAGAAATTCAATGCAGGGACAATGCTCTCCACTGATGGAGACATTGGATACAAGGTTTAACTCGTTCATAAGTATGGTCCGAAGGTTATTCGCACGAGGTGCCCTTCCAGTCCTGTGCATTGTTGGAGACTGGAGTTAATTTCTCCACTCCTCATGCATGCAGCAGTTAACTATCAGTTAGTTAGACAAACAGTTAGTTTGCATGTAAAGACTAAAATTAGTCTTTGGTTTGTTTTTTCTAATTATTGTTAGTTTTTCAAATCTATTTAATAGACCCATGGGTGTAGTATTGTAATTGAACAAGATCAAGAACAAGATCAGAAGTTCAAGAAGATGAATAAAAATCTTATTCCATGATTGTTGTAGCAATCTGAGTCTGAATGTGTTTTTTTATCTGTGTGTTCTATTTTCTGTGTTTCTATATGTTTTTATTTCCTACAAATTGAAGATCAATAAAATCTTTTTCTTTCAAGAAAAAAAAAAAAAGTAGCATGCGAAGGATAAGCCGACGGCCGAGATCAAAGATGGGACCGCCGAGGAGGCCAAAGAAAAAGGGACAAAGCCGATCAAGGCAGTCGAAGAAAGTAAAAAAAAAAAAAGGCAGCAGAAAAAGAAGAGCGCCCAAGCTAGAGGCGTATTACATAGAAGATTGCTCCGAAGAGCCTGCTCCGAATGCCAAAAAGAAAGGCGTCGAAAGTTTTTTATTTTTGTATTGTTTTGTTTCTTGTCAACTGTCTGTATTCAGTTTTACAAGGCGTATGTTTTCCGTGTTATGCAAGCAATGCAATCATTCATTGTCTTTAGATTATAGCATAGACGGCTGCAGTACCATGTTTGAAAAGACGAGCTCTGCAGAGTTTGTATTACACAGCGAGTGAAGCTGTGAAAGTGTGTATGTTGAACAGCGAGTGAAGTTGTGAAAGTGTGTGTGTTGAACAGCGAGTGAAGCTATCATAGTGTCTGAAGATCAAGCGATCATTGGCAAATCTAGACCAACGTGGAAAGAACCCAGCAGAGTCCTGGGAGGAAACTTGAGCAGTTACGCGTCGGGTGAAACATAGGTAAGCAAGCAGGTAGCTTGCAATGTTGGACATAAGCATGTCCGTTGATAGCCTTTTGACAGGCTACTCCTCAGTCTTAAACACTGAGTGAACGCTCATTGAGCACTTGTATTTGTTTTGTATGAAGACAAGGCGGTGTATTCCGCATGAGAGGCAGTGTATTCTGCAAAAGAAAAGCATCCTAGCTGAAGCTGGTAGATAGAATGACAAAATTTAGGTATTGTAAATGCTGAAATAGTTTGTGGTAGAAATTAAGGGGGAGTGTTAGAGACTGGAGATAATTTCTCCACTCCTCATGCATGCAGCAGTTAACTATCAGTTAGTTAGACAAACAGTTAGTTTGCATGTAAAGACTAAAATTAGTCTTTGGTTTGTTTTTTCTAATTATTGTTAGTTTTTCAAATCTATTTAATAGACCCATGGGGGCAGTATTGTAATTGAACAAGATCAAGAACAAGATCAAGAAGAGCAGAAGTTCAAAAAGATGAATAAAAATCTTGTTCCATGATTGCTGTAGCAATCTGAGTCTGAATGTGTTTTATTCTCTGTGTGTTCTATTTTATGTGTTTCTATATGTTTTTATTTCCTACATGCAACACCACTTCCCCAGTTATATTGATAGACCTCAGTACCAATCTTCTAAGATTAGTGAGGTTGCCAAGGGACCATGATAAGGACGTCCGTGTTGGAGTGTATGAAGATCTTCCTGAGAGAACTAGATTTTCCAAATGATTATACACTCCTAATGAATTTGTAAACTCTGCCGGGTCATTGAAGGCTTTATCAAGCAACAGCTCTTTTATCTGGACAGGTGCCTGGAATGCACAATTAATTTGTTAAATAATCTTCACCGTGCTAATTTTCTAAAACGCATCATCTACCTTCAAAGGCAAACCTAATTTTTGATCAAGTGAATACCTGTGCATCGTTCTCCGACAATCTTTTCAAATTTCTATACATAATTTTCAAACACTGCAGATTTTGCAGAGGAACCCATGATGGAATGCTTGTGAGTTTAGGTGAAAGATTGGAAAGCCGAAGCCATAGCAAAGAAGAAGATGTCTTAGCACAATCATTTGAATTGCCTAAGAAGTATTTAATCCGGCACTTGATAGACTTGTCCCGAAAGGAATTGAGACACCTCACACTCTGGAGATTGATTTGGGCTAGGATATTTCGAAATCCATCTAATTTCTGCATTAATAGATCAAAGTCAGATTTGTTCTTCGAATGGGAAAAGTTAAAGATAAATTCTAAAAAAGACCATCAAATTAGTATCACCAAATGGAGAAGAAATCTGGGGAAGTGTGAAACACACCAAAGATTGAAGATACGACGATGGCTCGTCTCATCTGCCAATTCCCTTCCTAAATCACGGAGGTGGTCGTGCATTCTCAAACCTAGATTGCCCATTTTCCAAACAATCTCCATTTCAAATTCAACTACAAGACAATTATCTTTTAAGGTTTCAAGTGCATGTTCCGCGCTCCATCCAGATCGCTCCCATATTTTAATGGCCATATCTTTTCGTTTTCCAATGAAAAAACATGCAATGTCTAGGAACACGTCTTTTTCCTCCTTGTCAAGTGAGTCGAAGCTTATTTTAAGCTTTTGCTTTATGTTCCCCGGCAAGGTCCTACCAACTTTATCTAGTTCTAGCTGCCAATAATGCTTGTCACTACCAAAAACATGTCCTCCCAAGACTTCCAGAGCCAGAGGTAAACCTTTACACTCTTTCACAAAGCATTCAACCAAATCCTCATATCCAGTGGCCGGATCCGGTCTACAGAATGCATTCCAACAGGAGCTGTCTGCCGTGATCTAGCCCCATTTCTTTCATCTCATATTGAATAGTAATTCCAGAGCGTACTAGCATCCTCTTATCACGGGTTGTCACAATCACCAAACTAACAAAATTCAAAAAATCTCTAGTTACCAAAAAGGCATCTAACTGGTTCACTTCATCAGTATCATCTACTACAATAAGGAAGCGCAAAGAACGACATCTTTCCAAGTAATCCTTGAGACACCTTTTTCCTTCATCTGTACTTTCGAATTTTTCTTGTTCTTCATTGATGAGATCTTTGAGGGGCTTATTTTGCAAGGAAGGCAATTCTCCTTTAAGAAATGCTTCTCGCACGTCAAGCAGAAAACTTGATCCATCATATTCTGAACGTTTGCGGTTAAACAATTCCTTAGCCAGAGTTGTCTTCCCCACTCCACCCATTCCAAAGATGCCAACTGTCTGAACTTTTTCCTCCCTGTTCTTTTCACAATACTGTTCATAATCTTTCACAAGTTCATCGAGCCCCACTGGATTTTTAGCAACAACTAAAGATTTTGTCTTTTGCTTTTTCAACTCTTTTATCACAGCACACACTACCTCTTCACACAACTTGTCATCATTGCTGCAAATTTAGATGGGGGAAAGGGAATCAGAAAGCAAGGACAACCAATCACTGTTTTCCCCCAAAAAAAAATAAAAAAACATCTTACGAGTTAAACGTTTCCCTCATGATGTAAAGTAATGCTTAAAGCAGAACAGTTGTATATGTGCAATCCAAGTTCAAATCCCACTTGCGACCTAATATAGCAAGGGACAAGCTAAATCTGCAATAATTATAATAATTAAATGAACAACGTAAGAGTACTTACTGATGATAGTGGTTGCTGACTTCATAGCCCCTAATGAATGAAACAGAGTTGAGAGAATCTTTCCACTCTTGTCGCTTGGTGAGGTACCTGCGCTTCTCTTCATATTTAGCGAACGAGTCGGCATATCCTCCCTCTTTTATGTGGCGGAGGTGTGAAGGAGCGACATCATAAAATACAGAGATAATCTTAGCCTTAGTTTTCAACATAAGAGTGAGCTCAGCTAAACACCAAGGAGAATCTGCATGTCTTTGAGAAGATCGCAATGTGAACTAGAGAAGAATTGATTGCATGTTCCAGAGCAAAAGGAAACGGATCTCCCAGCTCAATGTCTTGACGATCAAGAAACGGCCGAAACCCCAACTCCTTAATAGAATTGTAAAGTTGAAAGAGCGACGGTTTCTTTCACATCGGGGCCTCTGTGATTGATAAATACATCAAACAATCTTGGAGATACACAAGATTTTTCCCTTCTGGGATAAGGTTCAATGCCACAGAACGGATCATGTCCCACATTTTTTTGGCCAGATGAGGAAGAGTGTGCCATGAATGCAAGAAGGCAACTGATCTGAGTGCTCAAGTGAAATGAAAAGTTTTATTTTCAACAGAAGGAAGATATAGACATAACAAGTTTGATTGCTGAGCCACTGAAGTAAAAGTAAAGTTTTTTTAAGGTTCAAATGTCCGATTATTTACCAAAAATAATTTATAGTATATAAAAATACTTTAAAAAAAACTTCTAACTATACTTCAAACAGAAGAGTTGCAGTTAAAAGATGGAACGTGTAGTGACTATCAAACCAAACATTTATATCTCTAGTACTTAAATAACTCAAATATAACATTTAGGCACTTTCTTGATCTGATTCATGTACTTATGACCCATATTTCCTAAATCAAATCAGGGATCATAATCAACAAGATTTTTTATATGAAGAAGATAGAGTTAAAAATATTACACATTTTAAGAAATATGTAACAGAAAATTTTAATGAATGGTTTGGTTAATTAATGCATTGAAATATATTAAAAGCTAAATAATAGATCAAGAGGCCCTAAATAAAGTTAGTATTCAATATATATCTTATAAAGTAGATAACAAATATATGAATGTTTATAATATTGATCATGATCTTAAATTTAAGTAGTTTCTTTCAAAACATCTTGATCAAATTTTTGTTCTACGTAATAACATTTAAGATTTGTACCTTATGTCTATTCATATGGTCACTTATAAAAAAATTTCTAAACTTATGAGTTCTCAAGTTTCTATGTCTTCTAATATTACTCAACATACTTCTCAAAATATTCAAATTTCTTAACATGTTTGCATTGTTTATCAAGTTCTTCAAAATTATTAACATGTTTTAGCTATTTTTCAATCTATTCCAATGTCTCAACTTCTTTCTAAGAATTTTATTGTTACTAATCCTTTTATTTTATACCATTCATCTATTTTAACCTATTTTATTTGTATTCTAATTTTAAAATGA
Source organism: Torreya grandis (assembly GCA_037957365.1). Lineage (NCBI taxonomy): Eukaryota > Viridiplantae > Streptophyta > Pinopsida > Cupressales > Taxaceae > Torreya > Torreya grandis. Next base: position 3,069,356 of record JARHVA010000195.1, read on the forward strand.
TTATTAAAATGCATAAATTATACTTATAAATTTAAATAAAAATCATGTCTCAACAATATCAAAATATAAATAATAGCGTCATTTTTAGTTATATTTCTTTAAATAACTTGATTTATAAAGTGATTGCATACCTTTTTTCAATAGCTTATATAACTCAAAAAATTGTATTGTTCAATAAAAAAAGAGATCCTTCTTATCATATTACAACCTTTAATACTTTATCTCTAGAATTTTCACATGACACAAAATTATTAGTTAAGATATTTTTAAGGATATGAAATATTATACACTTAACACAATCTATGCATAACTTTTGCATGGGTTTATATGCTTCTCAACTAACTTTGGTTCCACTCTACACATGAAATTTATTGGTTGATAAAAAAAGAATGATTTCTATTTGAATTATCACAAAATTTTCTCACTTACATGTTGAAATATACTTCTTTGCATAAATTATTAATCTCCACATACAACTCTTTAATCAATGACATGTAAGTAAAACTAAATTTATCTTACAATATCTATGTGCACTACCACAATAATACATATATTTCCACATAATATTCATGCACACTCAACATATACATATTAAAATTATTTTTTCACATACCAAAAGGCTGCCTAAATTTCTACATAATTTTCATGCACACTCAACATACGTGTTAAAATTCTCTTTTCAAATAAAATCTCAATTCACTTCTCAACTTAATTTTCAACAACTTAAATAATTAGAAATATAATAATCATGTCTCTCTTCATTCAAAGAGAATAAACCATAAAGAACATCCGACACCATTAAGATTCTCTTTTCAAAGAGAATAAAGTCACACTATTAAGCAATTCTACTCATGCAATTCAAACATGAATAGACACATAGAGAACATCTGACACTAAGCACATGCAAAAATCAAAATTAAAATGATTCAGCTTTTTTTTCATGTGATTGACGCCACCTTTCATGATATCAAAGTTAAAAGTAATTATGTATGCAAGAGGGACCGAGGAATAAATTTTCAAACTAAAATGTGTATATTAAGATAAAAATTATTGTGTAATAGCTGATAAGATTATATTTTCATGTGATTGACGGAACCTTTCTTTTTATCAAAGGTCAAAGTAATATGCATAATTATATATGCTACAATGATTCAAAATTATTTGTTTTAAATAAAAAATATATTAATATTAAAATTAATATGTAATAGATAATAAATTTGTAATAGTGATGATATAAAATATATATTTTTTTAAAATAATTATTTTATTTTAAAAACATTCTTGACTCTTTTATATTAATTGATAGGGGTTAATAATGATGAAATTTATAAAGAAATTAATACGTTAATAATTTTTCATAATAATTTATTATAAGTATATGTAATTAAATAATTTAATGTTTTTTATAAAGAATAATAAAGGAAAAAAGGCCATCACCTTTTAAAATGGTTGAAGATTTACAGAAGGTAAAGTGTTAAGCTGGGTTTATATGTTGGATTGGATTGTTAAGTTAGATCATGTTACAATATATACTTTTTAATCTTTATAACAAAATTATTTATTTTATGTTGAAATATCATATTTTTTAAACTGCTTGTGATATTTTGTATGCAAGATTTTAGGTGGCATTTTAATAGAAGATTTAGATTGAGGGAAACGTTGGCATATGAAGAACTATCATGACATGACTTGTCATCTAAATTAAGATGAAATAAGTTCCTTAAAAAATATAAATTTTATAAAAATTGATGAAATTTTGAGCTCCATAATTTACACGAGACAACTAATACGAATAATTAAAATACATAATATAATTAAAAATCCTTACACCTCATTGAAAATTTACACATTAATATCGAGTGACAACATAAAAGAATAAAATCTACCTCTTACAAATGTTTCATGCATCTTCCTGCGTTGGAGGGAAAAATTGATAACATGTAAACCAAATTATGCAATTTCCTCATGGATGAAAAGAATTTTATTTCTTCAAAAAGGTGGTTATATTTTTCTCCTCTCATCATTTCCGGTAAACGATGATAAATATCCTCCGCGTAACATTTCCATAGTGGTAAAGTAATAAATATGACAAGTAGTAAAGCGAAAGTAATTTACATAACGATGAAATTATTCGACAATAGCTTACATAAAACTCAATATGGGGAGTGTCAACTTATTTCCCTTATCCCCCAACTTACCTTTTATCCCAATGTACCATCTTTCCTCTCGCCTGCTGCACCCATTTGAATTTCAAAAAGACCAACCCGTTTATTTTTCACATGTGGACGGACTTTCATTACATTTTTGTAACCCTTTTTTACTTTTGTTTTTATTGAAAAAAATGGGGGAAAAATGCATTCTTTTAAATGTACGTTTATATTTTTTTTTTCCAGTAGAGGCATATTGATTTTTTTATTTTTATTTTTTTTGGGGTTGTTTATTGTTGATATATTGTATATATTTATGTAATTAAGGGGTCATTTTTGAAATATTGTATGATTTCAAGATTCTTTTAAATGGACTTTTATATTTTTTTTAAGTAGAAGCATATTGACTCTTTCTTTGGTTGTTTATTATTTATAATTATATATATTTATGTAATTAAGGGATCTATTTTTTAAATATTATACGTTTTCAAGATTAGCTTGGAATAATTAGGGCACCTTATTTCAAAGCTACTTTTTCTATTGGATGTAATTAAATCCGTAAGTTAGGTCTAGTGTGTTAAGGGATCACAACCCACACAAAAGACCCTTTATTTTTATTTTTATTTTTCAGATTTTTATGATATTTTTCATCTTAAAACTTTATGCACATTTTTATTTGTGTTAGGAGCCCCTTTCTTTAGAGATTTTCTTTGGTGAATATTTTTTGTGTACATTTTTAATTTGATGTTATAAGGACCTTGAAAATTTTCTAGCATCTCATTGTTTCTATACATTTAATATATAAAGAACAAAAAATACTCAATTCCCATTATAAATTGAATCATTTTTTATTGAAAAAGATGGAATATATGTATCAATTTACAAATTGTGCATCCATTCTTCATATCGAAGCTATAAACTCTCCATATTGCTCAAGTCTCTATGCATCAATAAAGTTTGGAGGAAAAAAAATGAAACAAACATAAATCAATGGAATCATTTAATTATTTCTAACATATATTATACAACACCATAATTTCAAAGCCACTTTGTAGCAAAATGTGCCCCTCCACCCTTTATCTTTACTTTTTATGACAAGGTTACCAAAAATTATACAGTTAAAAGAACAGAGTGGAAGAGGATAACACCAGATAAGCTTCACAATGAAATTATATAGTTAAGAGAACAAAGTGGGAGAGAAAAACACCACAAAAGTTTCATAATTATTTAGTAAAGTGTGTGTGTACACAACATGCACACACACACACACACACACACACACACACACACACACACACACACACACACACACACACACACACACATAACACTACAAAAGTTTCATAATTATTTAGTAAAGTATGTGTGTACGTGCACATGCATGTGCATATATATATATATATATATATATATATATATATATATATATATATATATATATATATATATATATATATATATATATATATATATATATATGCACATGCGTGTGCACGTACACATATACAAGCTTCACAATGAAATTATATAGTTAAGAGAACAAAGTGGGAGAGAAAAACACCACAAAAGTTTCATAATTATTTAGTAAAGTGTGTGTGTGCACAACATGCATGCACGTGCATATACATATATGTGTATATATATGTACGTGTATATATATATATATATATAACACTACAAAAGTTTCATAATTATTTAGTAAAGTATGTGTGTATGTGCACACACACACACACACACACACACACTTCTGTGTGTGTGTGTGTGTGGGGGGGGGGGGGTCTCAAATCTATCTAAATACAAGATCTATACTAATGCAAATGTTACTTGGGCATGAGGGAATCACTTTCCATGATTTATTTTTTGTCATCTAGTGGTGTCGACTGGTAGGAAACTAACAACTCCTTTTTGGATTAATCATCCTTGGTAAGTGAGTGCACAAAACAAAAACTAGTCATTAAAGACAAGCATAATAGAGACAACAGAATGAGTACCTCCAGTGCTAGTTCAACGATTGGTGTGCCCCATTCCCCATGATCTTAGGATGCTTTGAAGCTTTATAAAAGCAAGATGAGTTCAATAAGAGAAAGAAGAAGAGATAATGGAATAGTAAAGCTATGTCAGATTGATTCTAGATGTTATGTTTACATTAGAGTTAGAACTTAGTTCAGGATGCCTTTGACACTTCCCATTATAATGCCCAAGCTCCCCTGTGAGCCTTTGGGGCTTTAGCAATTTAAGTCAAGCATATGTTCAGTTTTTATGAAAGTATATATTTATTTTTGTTATACTATGGTAATGATAATGATTTTTGAAATGTTTAAATGGTTGAATGCTTAAGTCTATACTATGTGTGTTGAGTTCTTATGAGCTTCTAACCTAATGCTTCTATGGCATGCCTATAGTGCATGAAGAATCCCACACTTGATATAGGAATGCATTAAGTATGAGTAAGACCCTGCACCTCAAAATGATACAATTGCCTAAGAAAAAGTATATTCCTAAGTCCCTCAACTAGATACCCAGTTGCTCATTAAGCACCTGATTGCCACTAAGCCAAGGTTACCAAAGGCCTATGCCCATGACTCCATAACCATCATGCACTAACTAAGGCCTCGAAAGATAGAGTTATGTCATAGCATAACTAGCCTAACACAAATCCTAATCCCTTCTTCATTGTGATTTTCTAATAAGAATTATGCCTTATATAAAGTGACGTTAGCACAGTCGAGTGTCAAATGTTGAGTTCCATAGGATTAGTTGAGGCCTGCATCCCATTGGAACAAGCCTAAATCTGACTTGGACAACTATAGAAGTGCATGACTATGCCCCTAACCAAAACACATACTTTTCCACAATATTTTGGTTTCATTGTTAAGACATGTTGAATTTTGTTGCTGCAATCATGTACTAGTACAATGCTCCAACTCTCCCTCGATAAAAATGAGTATTGGCTAAAATGAGTTGAAGATAGCTTTGTATTAAGGCATCAAAATTATAAAGGATAGAACCCAAGGAAGTGGGTCCAGAACCACTTGTATGATGCCCTATATGAGGTTTTCTTTTGTGAACGGCCAGAGTAAGTATATCGATGGTTAGTTGCTTATGAAACCCAAAAAAATTGAAGTTATAGACAATGCCTTGATTTGACAAAAGATCACCTAGAGAGGCTTGAGAACTTAGATGCCACTTGGATTAGAGCTACAGATAAATGGTGTTAAGTGGAATTAAATAGTTACATGCTTGAGTTCATAGTATCAATTTACTCCTACCCTGAAGAAGTGAAATATTAGCTCTTGTGTGAGCTTAGAGGAATGTTTATACAAGAACTTGGCACCAAACTAAATAATATGATGGTGGATTATGGCTTTGAGACCATGAGGATAAAATGATAAAGTCCTCTTGCATATGAGTAACACAATGGGGAAGAAGGGGATGAGCAGATTGACAACCAAGAGCTCAAGAAATAGGACTATAATAAGAGTAAGTATGGATTGATAGAAGATCTGGAACTTGGATGTGCTAAGAAGACCCAAAGTGAGCTAGAAGGGCATTGGGAAGGATCTCTTGAATGGTAGCTACACCCAAAGGAAGGAACCTTAAAAAGCCATGGAATAAGCACCATAGTTGATGGGTGAATGCTCGAGGTCCTTTTGCAAACTAACCATTGGAGATGTGTCGAATGCACCTACCCCTTTGAACCTATGATGTAAGTTCATGCACTAGATCCCCCATAAGAATATAGAAGATTGACAACTGACCTCATTGTCAACTTAGACCTTGATCATTTTATAGATTTAGACTAAAACTTTATGATTAAACAAGTTATCCCTTATAAGGAGGTAAGTGAAGATACCTCTAGACCTCGAGGCATTAGCCTGACTAGATAGAAAGTGAGTGTAAGTACCCCAATTTAGCCAATTTTAGTGACGTAGCCTAGGTAATAATCCATAACAAGTGGCCCTATACTGCTATTCAGTGGTATAATGCCATCATCTTCTATGGTGCTAGAAATAACCATGTGACCAACACCTGGCCTATTGGTAGGAGCCCTTGGAGGACCAATACCAATATAAGTACTAGAAGGATAATCACCTTAAACAGTAGCTTTTACCCAACCATAGATTTATGAAGAGATGACCATGCACCTACTTGAGTATCAAGGCATGGAGAATGCTACATAGCATGTGCTCAAGTGTGAATTATAATAACGTACTCAGGGAATAACCCAATTCAAGCACAAGGCAACCTAATTTTCAATAACCTTACTTGATCATGCCTATACTTGGTATATGAAGTCTGATCCTAACTAGGCTATAGATGATTATGACACCTGAAAGGAATTATTATTGAAAGAGTTTGATATACTTGAGTTTGAGTAGCATAGCATTACCATGCTCAAGGAGATCAACCAGGGATTATCAGAGAGTGTGCGCTTGTATGAAACTTGATTCAAAACTCTCCTTTAAAATATCCCTTATAATATTCACCCCTCCTAGCTTGTGCAATGGTTCATTAGAGGATTGATAGTACCTTTCAAAAGGGTGATATCCATGAAAACATTCATAGACCCTCATGAAGCATTTGAATTCGCACTTAGAGTTGAGGCAGTTAGGAGTACTGATATAGGAATTATCCCCTTTATGGAGGCACAAATTACATCTATGTGCTTCCAACTACAAAATTTGACTGCTAGTTCATCATAAGATGCTCAAAATGGGATGCGGTACACCAATTATGAGATGGAGGATTATAATAGAAACAAATGTTCTCAGAGGAATGTGTGCACATTACTTCTCAGCTATGAAGTGTGTCATGAGGTGCATGATTTTCACAACTACTCTTTATTACAATGAATTAGTTAGGTTAGCATAACCCTCTATTACAATTTGAGTGATGCCTACACTCATACCACAACTAACTACCAATTAATTGATGAGATGTATTAAAACATGGAGAGAGGTGCATAATAGGAAACTAAAATAGTCAGAGGGTAGGTAAACCAAGGAAATGAGGTTCATGGCCAACAAAATATTGGCTATGGGAACCAAAGAGGTGTTAGAGGGTGAGGTGTAGGATGCAATGGAGGAAGATTTCCTCCATGATCATGTTACAAGTTTAGGTTGACCAAGCACTATCAACATGACTGCCCAATGCATCCAACATGTGAGTATTATTGAGGACTACATCCAATCAAGGAATGCCCTAACTTGTACAAAAATCTAACCCAAGGTCGGTCGGGCATCAATAAAGGTGCAAGGATGATCATGAATGAGATGAAAGAGGCAAAATGGACTCCAAAATCATATCCAACATGCATAGAGTCAATCAAAGTGTAGACAATTACTTGGAATGGACTCGCCACTCAACTACTAGTTGTGCCAATACCAAAATTATGCCTGCAATATAGGATGCTAAGCTATACTGAGTGCATTACATAGATGGAACTTAAAGTCATGCCTTATCTAAAAACTTTACTTTATGTTGTAGATAAAAGGGATTATAGTTTTTTGAATGAAAATATTGGGAAAAAATATTAAATTGATAATGCATGTGAACTAGATCATAATCAACAAGACTTCTTACATGAAAAAGATAGAGTTAAAAAAATTACACACTTTAAGAAACATGTAACATAAAATCCTTATTAAATGGCTTGCTTAATTAATGCATTAAAATATATTGAAAACTAAATAATAGATTAATAGGTCCTAAATAAAGTTAGTATTCAATATATACCCTATAAAGTAGATAACAAATATATAAATGTCTATAATGTCGACCATGATCCTAAATTAAGGTAGTTTCTATCAAAACATCTTATCAAATTTATGTACTAAGTAATAACATTCAAGATTTTTACCTTATGTCTATTCATGTGGTCACTTATAAAAATTCTTCTAAACTTATGAGTTCTCAAGTTTCTATGTCTTCTAATATTTGCTCAACGTGCTTCTCAAAATATTCAGATTTCTTAACGTGTTTGCATTGTTTATCAAGTTCTTCAAAATTAACATGTTTTAATTATTTCTCAATCTTTTCCAATGTCTCAACTTATTTCTAAGGATTTTATTTTTATTAATCCTTTTATTAACATAAAAATAAAATGTATATATTAACATAAAAATAATTGTGTAATAGCTAATAAGTTTATTGAGCTTTTATTATAATGTGATTGATGGAACCTTTCATTTTATCAAAGGTTAAAGTAATATGCATAATTATATATGCTACAAGGGATTCATTTTTTTTTTTTTTAAATAAAAAATATATTAATATTAAAATTAATGTGTAATAGATAATAAATTTGTATTTAAAAATTGGCAATTTTATATTAATTGAGAAGGGTTAGTAATGATGAAATTTATAAAAAGGTTAACACGTTAATATTTTTTCATAATAATTTATTATAAGTATATGTAATTAAATAATTTAATTTTTTTTATAAAGAATAATAAAGGAAAAGGGGTCATTACCTCATGGTACAAAAGGATTTGATAAGTATATCAATTTAAGAAATTCAAAATATGTCTCCAAGAGAACAAAAAGAGATTGGTAGAAAGCCCATAAAAATCAAATAATCACAAAGAGAACTAGTCAATTACAAGAGAGAAGACTAAAGAATAGAAGCCCTAAAGCTTCAAAAATAAAACAAAAACTAATAATAGAAAACACATCCTATAGTAGCCCATAAGTGCAAGATGGAAGTAACACCATGGAACAACTCAAGGAATGTAGGAAAACACTATTGTCATAAACCACAGTCATCAACAAGTACTAAACCCAAAACACAACTCATAAAAATTTGACAACGTTTAAACCCAAGTCAGAGTCCATATATTATCCAAGCTCCTCAAACATAATCAATCCAAGTGGCCCAAACAAGAAGGAAAACTAAAAAAATTCAAATGGAAAGTTATAAGCAGGTAAGATCTTTTTTATTTAATTATTTATATTCTCTCGAAGAATGGGAACCTTCATAGTGCCAATATTCATTAAAAATAAGGTGAAGATATCCAAAGTTAGCCAATAAATATGTTGGATATTTAGTCTCAATATAGTTATCGAAGAAATAAATATCATAAAAAAAATAATGACATAGAGAATATCTTGAATGATTGAGTTGATCTACCACTAATTAATTCAAATCATTTAACAACATTGATAATCACTTGAGAGAATTGTTTTCCAAAAATAATTTAATGAAATTAGATTCAATAGTGACTCTCAAACCTCTGAGAAGAGATAATGCTTCAACAAAATTATTTGAAGACCAAGTAATGTTAATGGCATAATAGGATAACAATTGTCCCAAATTATATCTAAAGATGTGACCACCTCCTGAAAGAACCGGATTACCTTCAGATGCCTGTCAAAATTTAGCTTGACATAAAAAAATTTCGGGAGCTTCCAAGAACCCATTATCCTTTGTTATTTTGAGAAGGTAGGTTGAATTTGATTTTTAATAACTTCCACTTTAAGATATTAAGGTGTTCCTCTCTAATAATTTTATTTTTAGGATGAAAAACTTTACCCTTAAAAACCTCTTGAATGAGTTCCTTAATTTTAGGATTGATAATTTCTTCATAAAGGAACATGTTCTTGAATATTCTATGATTTATTTCTTTCCTTATGCTTTAGATTATTATATACTAGGCCAAAACCCTTATAACTCTAACTTGATCCGTTCCACTTCTGTCTAGTTAATTATAAGTTCTTGAATACAAACTATTACCACTCAAAGTCATTTTGTTTTCTTAAATAACGAAGACCAAATTCTCTTCAAAAAAATACAATGAAGGAATACATGGTTTAGGGTTTCAAAATAATTCTTATAGAAGATGCACCAAGAGGGCCCCTAAAAACTAATCATTGGAAATTTGTTCTATTAAATAAATTTCTTCTTCATGATAACCCATAGATTTACATTAAACTTTAGAATTCCCCAAGGGATCCATACCTTTTCCATGGACCATAATTTTTTATTAATATTAAAGATTAATTTATTATAGCCTTGTTTCACTGCAAATATTCTAGAATAATCTCCATTCTATTTTAAGCCATCTTTCTCCTTTGAATTATTGGTATGGTGAGAGTTAATTTTTTTTCTTGAAATAAATTAGAAGATAAAAGAATAGTTAATTACAGAAAGTCTTTGATTTTTCCATCTACTCTGAGGGCCCCATACAATTTAGTTTTCAACCTAGTAATTACAAACTAGGGGTCCCCATAGGTTTGAAAATCTCTCTTCTAAAATTTTGAAAGAAGGATGATTGCAGAGAGGACCCACATTAGACAAAGCAGCCTTCCATAAGTTAACAAATCTACTATTTTTTATATCTTTTCAAAGGGAATTAGAGATAAGGTTACTACATTTTCCATGGAAATTCCAGATGTGAGACCCATACATACAATGATATATACTAAAAATATGAGTATGATCATCTAAATTATCAAGATAATTTCCTTGGAGCAAGATACTCCAAGTGATATCTTTGTCATGGTAGATTCTTCGTAGAATTTTGCTCCTAGAGCTTCATTCATCTTGAATAAATTTATATTTCTAGCTTCACCATTTGATATAGGCAAACATACCTCTTCTCATTTCATTAAAGTATTTTTATTAGACTCAAAATGGACGTTCCATATATTTTTTTTCATTACATTTGTAAATTTAGATTTAACACTAATTAGAGATTCTAAGATTGACATCATTTAGGCTGGTATTATTGGGAGGAAAACTTTAATTACTTGTAATTTTTTTATAGAACAGAGCCATTTTTATTTTCAAGAATATATTTTATGCTAAAAGGTTGTGTACATATTGTACCAAAATTATTTTTTGAACTGACCATTGAAAAGGGGATCCCCAAATATTTACTAGGAAGAGAACGTAAATAAAATCAAAGAATTTTTTTAATCTTATTTTTTATATGAAGTGAAGAGTGAAGTAAGGATTTTTTTTTATTTCAAGAGGTTAACCGCATGGACTTAAACATGATGATACCAAGGTAGATGTAGGATAATGGGGGATAGAAGGGGGGAGAAGGGGGGGAGGGGGTGCGACAGGTGGGGTATAAAGTGACTCTTTTTTTTCTTAAAATATAATAGTTGAACTTTGAGAGAATGTTAGAGACACTTTGAAGAGGAATTTGACAATGACATAAGAACATGAACTGTGGCATTTTGAATTTAGTTTCTAAATATATAAATTCTTTCAATACATAGATGATAAAAGTATGCAAAATAAATGCAAACCACTTGAATTAATTCATTCAAATTTGTTTGGTCCTACGCAAACCCTCTCTCTTAGAAAAAAATAATATTTCATAACATTCATAAATGATTTCAACAAGAAACCCTAGGTTTACTTCTTAAAGCATAAACATGAGGTCTTTTAGATCTTTAAGCAATTCAAGGCCATGGTTGAAAAACAAATTGGACACTATGTGAAGGTCCTTAGAACTAATTGAGGGGACAAACATATCTCAAATTATTTTTAAAATTTGAGGATAAAATGGAATCAATAAATAGTTTACTACTACATATACACCATAGCAAGATGGTGTCGTAGAAAGGAAAAATAGATCCATTCAAGAAATAGCCAGGATCATGCTAAAGGTTGAAGGCTTGAAAAATAAATTATGGAATAAAACTATAGTATGTGAATTTTATTTACTAAATACTTGTCCCACAAAAACCGGTTGTAATATGACTCCTTAGGAGGCATGGAATAATAAAAGGCCCAATGTTTAACATTTAAGAGTTTTAGTTGTACAACATATGCACACATGCCCTAAGAAAAAATGAAGAAGTTAGATGATAAAGGACAAAAATGCCTCTTTATTGGATAGATCAAGTTATCAAAAGCTTAAAGGTTCTCTAATCCATTCACAAAAGAGATAATAATTAATATGAAAGTCATGTTTGATGAATATGCAAAATATGATGAAAGAAATGAACAAGCAAGTGGAAATTAGATGTCTACCTAATTGCAGTCTTGTTTCACCAGTGATGCATGATATGCATTCCCCAAGTAGCAAAAATCATCTTAAAACTCAAAGTGTCACTAAAGAAACACCTTATTCTACTACATCATCAACTTTGAGGTATCACTCATAATATTTCATTCAAAGGACACCTTCTTATGCTACTCCCAACATAGGAGAAAGGACTACTCCATCACCTTTGAGGTGTCATATAGGCAATATTTCAAGGAAAATAAGAAGCTTGAACCAAATATATGAGGCATCTATGTATGAATAAGATGATAATGAATTTGTCAATTTGCTCTGTTTTTAAAATATAATCCCATTTATTTTGAAGAAAATGTAAAGCACAAAAAAAGGTGTGAATCCATGGATGAAGAAATGGACAAAAACTAATAAAAATCAGACTTTGGAATTAGTAAACCTTCCATCAGGCAAGGAAGTTATTGGTGTCAAGTGAGTTTATGAAACCAAAAACACTGCAAAAAAGAAAAATTTAAAGATGTAAGGAAAGGCTAGTCATCAATGGATATAAGTAACTCACTAGAAGAGACTATAATGAAACTTTTGCCCTTGTAGTAAGGTTGGAAATAGTAAGAGTTGTTTTGGTAGCCAAATCTCAACATATATAAAAATAATATCAAATATATGTAAAATTATTATTTTTAAGTGGAGTATTGAAGGAAGAAGTGTATGTGCAATGACCTCCAAGTTAAGAGATTTCAAGTCATGAAAATAAGGTATATAAGTTGAAGAAATATTTTTATGGCTTCAAAGAAGTGTATATGGCATTGTACAATAGCATTGATTCATACTTGTTGAGAGATGGTTTTAGCAAAAGCAACATCAAACCAACACTCTAAAACAAAGTCAAAAATCAAGGTGAAATTTTAATTATTTACTTATATATAGATGATTTGATTTTTACTAAAAATGAAAATGTGTCTATAGAATAATTCAAATCAACAATGAAGAAATTATTTGAAATCACATATATGGGTTTATTGAAATACTTTCTTGGTATTGAATTTAAATAAACATTAGATTATGGTATTTTCATATCTCAATCCAAGTGTGTAAATGATATTTTGTAGAGATTTAGAATGTTGAATAGTAAACCTAAATCAACACCAACAACAACAACAACAGGGCTAAAGTTAAGAAAAGATGATTGTAACAACAATGTCAATCCAACATTAGATCATATTTTGGTTGAAATTTTAATGTATTTAATAATAACAAGACTTGAAATTATGTATGCAGTTAGCCTAATCTTTAGGTTCATGAAGACTCCAAAAGAAGTGCACTAACAAGTAGGAAAATGAATTTTAAGATATATTAATTGCACCAAAGGCCATGAAATTTCGTATACTACATCTAATAAATTTTAATTAGTTGGATATAGAGATAGTGATTGGATGTTTAGTATTGATTATATAAATAACACATCTGAATATGTTTTCAAGACTAGTTCTAAAGCTAACTCATGGGCTTCCAAGAAACAACCCATCGTATAACTCTCCGCAGTAGAACCAAGTATGTAGCAAAAAATTTATCATCTTGTCAAACTATTTTTATCAAAAGAATCCTATCATGTTTGAATGATGATTAGAAAGAAACAACAACAATATTTTGTGATAATCTATCTTCTATGGCTCTATCAAAGAATCTACTTTTTCATGGATGTAACAAGCACATATCTATAAGTTATCACTTTATGATAGAATTGATTGAAAGTGGGGAAATAAACATAGAATTTTGTAGGTTAGAGGGGTAGCTCATGGATATATTTACAAAAGCATTGTCAAAGGAAGATTTTGAGCAATGAAGAGGAAATTTGGTTGTCATTGATCAAGGAAATCTAGATTAAAGGAGGGTTTTGGAATTAAATATAATTTTGCTTTCATATAATATTGCAACACTTCCTACCCCAGTACAAGACATTTAATGTCTTCAAATATTTACATTATTTTAGACTATTTTAACTTGTTGTAAAAGAAATAGAATTCTCTAATAATATTGAATAACGAGTTATAGCTACAAAATAGAACATTCCAAAACTAACTAGAAATTTAAATGTGAATGTATATATTTTGCCAATGTGAGCACCTTAAGGTATTATGAGAATTCCATGAAGGTATTATCTGAGGACATTATGTTGGGGAGGCTACCACACACACAATGTTTCTTGTCGGACTCTGGTGGCCTACTTTATTTAAAAATGTAAATGCATATGCAAGGTAATGTGATATTGTTCAATGCATGGGAAGACCTAATAGAAGACATGCCATGCCATTACACCTAATTTATTCTCAAAAACTATTTAAAAAGTGTGTTATAGACTTTATGGGGCCCATTACTCCCATAGGATGAAGAATAGGTTCGCAAAACATAACTATGACAACTGACTAATTAATGCACTAGGTTGAGGCATCACCAACCAAAGACTATACAACAGTGAGTACCAAAAGATTCATCTAGGAAAACATTATAAAACATTTTGGATGTCCTCTAAGTTTCACTAGTGACTGAGGAACCCACTTCCTGAATGAGACAATTTAAATCCTATTGGCTGAATTCATGATTGCACATCACAAGACAACACCATATCACCCATAGGCCAATGGAACAACATAAGCCTTTAACAAGATCCTTGGTACCACTCTAAAAAAAAATGCAATATTGGTAGAAATGATTGGGATGATAGGGTATCTACACTACTTTAATCATACCAGACCACATACAAATTCCTCAACAAAAATACACCATTTACCCTGTTATATGGAAAGTAAGCAATCATTCCAGTCAATTTATTAGTTCCATCTCTCTGGATAGCACGTATAGGAAACATTGATGATGATACATCTTTGAAATCTCATCTTGATGAACTCACGAAACTAAATGAGGCTCAGGTCCTCGCTCATTAGAATCAAGATATTTAGAACAAAATCTTCACCCCATATATGAAAGTTTTAATCTATGACTCTAAGTTTGTGCCCCACCCTAGGAAGCTCCACATTCATTGGGATGGACTATTCATAATTCATAGTATTTGACCTACTGGTGCATGCTAGCTAAAGTGAATAGATGGTCAATTCCTCTCCAAACACTATAATGGGAGTAGGCTTTGGTCGTATTGTGTTTTTATTTAAGTTTTTGTTATTTTCTCAATAAGGATTAAGGCTATTAGATTAATATTTTTTGTTTTTAATTAAAAACACTGCCCTTGAGGCATGTCACTCACTTTTTAAATTCTTAGTCCTTTAGCTATTTTCATGGAGGAACACAAACCCTTTTAATGTGGGGTAAGATATTATGCATATGAATAAAAGACATAACATGTGGGTACACAAGTTTCAAAGGTGTAAGAATCATACATGGCATGAAATTGATTAACGATGTGTGAGTCATTTAATGAAATAGTTTCCCATCATTTGTATGACAGTTGGTTTTCATTACTCTAGAAAAATGGGGCAGTTGTCACCCATTTCCAAGAAAGGCATGGGAAGGAATGGACCATTAATGCAATAAGGGTAGTCATAATAACTAGCATGTGAGTGGAATGATGGGACAAGTTTTTTATAACACTAAAGGATTGATGCAAGATCCAAAATATGAAGACCGTTAGAAGATATATATTTATGGAGAGAGGAAAGAAATTTATGAGGTAGATTGGCCTGAGGACCTATAAATAACCAAGTCAAAGCCATTCTACACTTTATCATGCTATAATCTTAAAGTGATTAATGAACCAGAGAACCAGAGATGAATTTAATCTCATTATGGAATAGAGTGATTGAGAAATAAACAAAGATGCGAAGAGGATTACCAAGTGGAGGAAGATCGTTAAGAGCAAACACTTGCAGAACTAGATTGAGGTCATTCTTTGTAAAAATTGCAAGTTTCAATTTCCACCATTGTTGAAGTGTGAAGATCAAAAGCTGAGGAAAGTTTGAATGCCATCATGTATTCATTTTGGAATGTGGGATGGTTGAGGGTTAACCTTTGAGTGCCAAAGAGAGTAATATATCCAAATAAAAAGGTAAAAAGACTTGAAAAATTGTCAACCATACTAGAAGAGAGAGAGGTGAGTGGAGGAGCATGGTTCCCTATAAGAGAGGATCCTTTGGAAGATATAGAAGAGACACTAAGAAAAGAGAAGTGTATGAAAATTTAGAGCGAGAGCATGGAAGAAGCTAAAATGGTAAAAAAGGAAAGCAGGAATATGCATCCTCATCATAGACTGCCCCACCATCTCCCCCTCAAACCATTTTTATAAAAGAAATGCAATACCCCAAGTCGGTCTTGCATGTGGAAAACTAGGTCTCT
This sequence comes from Torreya grandis, assembly GCA_037957365.1. NCBI lineage: Eukaryota > Viridiplantae > Streptophyta > Pinopsida > Cupressales > Taxaceae > Torreya > Torreya grandis. The sequence goes on from JARHVA010000195.1 coordinate 3,085,818, forward strand.
AAGGTGGAAAATATAACCGTATTTGACTAAAACTACTACTATCCAGGAAATGAGGTACAGTTACAAAATAATTATCAAGTCCATACAACCAACACATAAAACCAAATGGTTTATGAATTGACCATCAAGAACTAGCTGGACAAAGATGGCCTTTTCTAACTCTTTAAATTACCATATTTTGGAAAGCTTACTAAGTTAGTTCAGTTCCTCCTCTCATGCATTCATGAGGATTACATCCACTTTGTAGGGTGTAACATGAAGAGGGTAAGCAAGGTCACAAGACTCCAATGCTTAGGGTTCAATGTATTGGATGACTTGGTAGATATAGATGAAATCCAGCATACCACCACTACACTTATGTATCAAAAGTAGGGACATACAATGCACATCACAAACTTATAGGATCCCACCCTAAGAGTTGTAGCATGAATCATTTCCACCAAAGTCAGAGGGACTGACTGATGGAAGGAGGTGAATGTGGCCCACCTTCACATAGTAAGCCAAGTAGTGTAGGTAATACAGTACAACTGGGCACTATACTTTGCCCAAAAGATAGTTGAAGATGTATAGAAGGAGCATACAATGCCTAAGTTTAGGTTTCCTTAGGGGCAATCTTATTATTTTTGGTTTTTAATAAAATTGGTGTGCCTGACTATAGTTCAAGATCTCTGAAGTGGATGTATCCCCCCACTCATAAGTCCCCCATTGAGTGCTATAAAGCTTTCTCCTACCCTCAAAACATCACTCCAACATATAAGTTGAAGATAAAGTACTAGATTTATGGAATGAAGGTGTCTTTTGAGAATGAATGGTGTAATCCCAAGGATCTACCCTCCCAAATAGAAGATCAAGTAGAATTTATTGTGAAGTAACACTTCTCCCTAGCACGTATTTGGATGAATCCATTGGGGGATCTCTCAGCATGGCTTAAGTTACCATATGCCTTCTCTGTGTGCTACTTTATCAAATATATAATCAAAATATATGATATAAAACCAATTAATATACAAGTAGAATAGATCGATGTAGAGTGCCACACCCTCTGGAATATGTTTGTGTATAATGACAAAAAGGCCTATACGAAGAGGGGATAAACAAGCATGACTAGTATTAATATCAAGAATATCCTGGTTGGGGAACAAGTACACAAACTATTTCATATGTTACACCCCAACTAGTACCCCAAATATGGGGAACCAAAGGAGAGGATCCCCTAGGTTACCAATGAAAAAGAGGTCATCTAAGCCAAGTGCCAACACAAGTGGGTAGCAGGGCCCATAAAAGTGGTAGAGGACAGTAGGGGCACAACCCTCCATGTCAGTTCATCAATCATCACCACAACCACCACCTTGTACTTCACCATCACCACATCTTTTATCTTGACCATCATCATCCCCATTTCTATCTCATAGTTCACCACTTGCATCACCTTCACCTCATAATACTCCTTCCCACTCACCTACCCCATATTCACCTCAACCTTCTCCTCAGCCAACTCCTCCACTTTCTCCACCATCACGAACACCTTCACCTCCACCCTCTCCAAGGATTACCACTAGTTTAGTGCCTCATCACCCTCCAAGACAAGTTCCCCAAAAGGACTCCTCCTACGAGCGTATACATAATTTGGAATCTGATCTAGAGAAGACTCCATCTCCTATGCAAGAGGTCCCGATTGTTGATCAAGTGAATATTGGAGGGATTGGAATGGATAGGATGGCTATCTAAAGCTATCAAGAACTTGAATGAGACTTATAAAAGGGGAAGGGGCTACTTGAGGAGAAACCAAATTAGGGAGCCCCATCTAATCTATGAGAATGATACCAATTTGGTATAGACAAATAAAAACTCTATCTTTGGAAGCATTTCCACCCCAATGATGTGACCCAAGAAACAAGGAGGTAATTAGCCTTCTTTTTGGAGATGTATAATGAATATCCTCAATTTTACATTCTATTGGATTGAATTTTTTCCAACCTAGGTGCCCTAGGACTATTGAACCTCATGAAATTTGATCCACAATAACTCTCCCCAATAATGACAAGTGCCACATTTTTTAAACTTGTCATAGAAGTAATGCACCAAAATATTTGGTCAGAGTCAAATGCACACATGATAAAAAAGAAGCATGGAAAGGTGGTGGAAATGTATAAAAAAATGTATGATGAAAGGTAGATGCTAGTTGAGGAAGTGGCATCCCTGAAGCAACAACTTCAAAAAACCACTAAGGCTAAGGTAAAGGTATTAAGCCTTTGAAAAATGATTTTAAAGGAAGAGCTGGCATTGGCAGATGGCATACCATTATATGGGGATGCCTTAGGAAAATTAGAGACATTGGTTGAGCTTTTGCTCAAAAATAATAAGGAGCACCCTATGCCCAAAGATGAGTCCCAAAAACTTTTAGATCAGTTCACCACTACAACAAATATTTACCACAGTAATTTGGAAAGAGTAAGGGAGGTTATCCCAATTTTGGATGGTATTTTGGCATGCATGGCATGCCCAAATAATATAATAAACGCTCGAATCAATGATGAGGAAGTCTTGAGGCAATAAGTGGCTGATGCAACTCTATTAATAAAAGATCATGTCAAGCATACAAAAGTATTCAAGGATGTGGAAACTATGAAAGATGCCATAACCATTGTTAACAAATAAATGTCATTTTTACCACACTCCAAGGATAGGTTAACAAGGAGCTCTCCAAATTATAGAATATACAAAATGAATTTAGCTTAGCCCTGGAAGAACAAATAAAGAAGATCGAGACTCTAATTCAGTGCTTGAAATGAGTAAAGTAGGCCATTGAAAAAATAATTGCTAAAGTTCTTGATGCCTTATCCCATTGGGATGAGCTGAGGAAAGAACTCGAGTAAAAAGGCCCTGAGTTCCTTGAGGATGATAGTACAACTTAGTTTGGGATGGACTAATAGCTTAGTGTGGGGTGATGTTGGCTCCTCAATTTTGACAAAGTATTTGTTTCAATTTTGGCAAATAGTGTGGATGGACCTTTGTCTATTTTCATGTAAGTACAACACAACATAGGAGAACCATGGCATGAGAGGACCATGGCACAAGACTAGTAGCGTGAGAGTTGAAGGATGCAGAAGGACAATGGTGAAGAAGACATAGCATGAGAAGACCTAGTCAAGAGAACATGGTATGAGGAACCCAAGAATAAAGGATCTAAAACAAGAAGCAGAAGACTAGGGGAGCGCAAGGGAAGTGGAGCATAAGAAAAATGGGAATAGTTTGAAGAGTAAATCAAATAAGACACTTTGAGCCCACCAATCAGAGGCCTTGTACAACCTGCAAGGAACAGAACACTTGGAAATAATTATATAACATAGAGAAGGCATCTAGGGGCATAAAAGCTTGATTCTATAGGAAAAATTAATTATAAGAGACATGACACTCAACTTATTGAGAGCCCATGTGCCATGTGTCCATTTTGGATTGGGAACTTGACACTTGAATAGGTAAAAACAAGTATAAAAACCCCTATTGTAAACATTGGAGAGAGAATATTTTGGGTGTGAACCTTTGAAGGGATATAGAACATTTTATCTTGTAATCCATAAGTGCTTAATAAGAATCCAATGTTTATCATATGGTATTTTTAGTAATGGAATATGTTTAATATTAAACTATGTTAAGTAAATGAAGTCATGAGTTCATTTTCTTTTATATTTTGCTATTAATGGTAGTATAATCTATTGAGAAACTATAGTATGATATTTGGTTGATAAGAAATGAGTAAACACATGTCGTGTTTCACAGTCTTTGGAAATCAGTCTTTCACTATGTGCTTTGGGTGAGTGCTCGAGACTCGACCCTCATGTGATAGGGCCAACATGCTAGCCTATTGAGAAGAGGATTCAACGCTGACCTAAAAATAAAACCCAATAAAACCCCTCAGTAGAAAGCACATAAAGGGCTAGCGCTAAGGGCCACCCTTGGCGAATAGAATAGAAAAGGCCAAATTTTTCAAAGGTGACTCTATTAATGGGAAGGACAACTAAGGCATATATGAAAAGCATTTGAATAGTTTGAATGAAAATGGGCTCAAATCCCAAAGTGTGAAACATGGCTAGGATAAAAGGCCATTCAATGCAATCATAATCTTTTTCAAAGTCAATTTTGATGAACTAAGCTTTTTGCTTGGATTGTCTGGCCCAGTCCATACCTTCCTAGATAGCAATGATGTTGCCCAGGATGTAGTGGCTCTTGATGAAGCTATTTTGTTATAGATGCACAATGAGAGGTAGAAGATTGTGTAGCCAAATCACCAATGCCTTGGCTATGATTTTATAGGAGACATTGAGGAGGGTGATGGGCTACCAATTGTAGATCAACTCCAGATCTCCCTACTTAGGTATGAATTTGATATTTCCTTTATTAATATTTTTACCCAATGTGTGTGTGTGAAATGCTTCTTGGTAAACCTTGAGAAAATAATTACCCACAAGATCTCAAAGGTATTTTTAGAATTCACAAAGGAAGCCATCAATATCAAGGGTTTTATCATTAGCCATATGTGTCACTACTTCATGTAAATTATCTACAGTGAGTGGTCTCTTGCAAAGCACCCATTAAGCAAGAGTGAGTTCGCAAGGCACAATTGAATGACATTGGTGAAGGGTAGCTTCTCGTTTAGTTGATGGGGCTTGAGCTTGGAACACTTACTGATAATGATGCACAAATGCTTGCACTATCTATGGTGTTTTTGAGAGTCTATTTCTAGCCTCAGTAATAAATTGAATTTGCATTTTTGATTTTTTATCTCACAACATTTAAAATAATAATTCAGAAGCTTTATCCCCAATATTCAACCAATGAAGCCTAACTTTGACTTGGGCTCCTTGGGCATTGTAGTTGTCTATAATTTGGATGTGGTACCACAAGGAAGCAACTATCACCTACAAGATCTCATTAAATGGATATTTTTTCCATAGCTAGGGTTGCATGACTCAGCTCTAAAGAAGCATTAGAGTAGGAGTGTCTCCAAATTTTGGTAAGCTGGCAGCCATAGATCCATAGGAAGTGGGCAATCCTTCAAATTGTGTCATCCCACCAGAGAATCCATCTAGGTTCTTGGGAAGGATGTGGGTCTAAATTCCAAACTCTCCTAATGTGTGTCACCATGGGCCCATGCTTGAGTAGAGAGGTATTGAGAAAAAATTGTGTTTTGTGGACCTTGGGATTCATGAACTGCCAAGTCACATGAAACTAAATGGGGGAGTTGTTGAAAATCCTAAAATCTGGCATCATCTACACCGATGGGAAGAATTCAATATCAAAAGAGAATAATGACTAGGAAGACATCATTGCCCTGTCATGACACTTCAAAATTCAAATGGGGCCTTCCCTGAAGTTACTTTAAGTGTACCAAACTTCATCTGTAGGTTGACATGAAGTGTTAGGGTCATAAAGACCCCATTTAGTGCACATGTAGAACCACATATCCCTTTCTCCAGCTACCCACCTCATGGACAAGTGGCCCATTTTGTCCTTGGGAGCTACCACCATATTAAAGTCAACACATAATACCCAATGGGCATTAGGGAGATCATCCATAATCCATTACCATAAATGCGTACACTCCAATGTGTCATTTGAGGCATAAATATTAATAAACCCAAAAGAATGTTCTAATTATTAAAAAGGGCCCATACAAACTGATTGGAGGCATCAATGCCATATTGCATTAAGTGTGGCTACCACCTTGGATAAATGAATGTGATCACATCTCCACATCCCATGACATGGTGTCTATGCAAAATGATACTATCATGCCAAATGGAATTACTGACAGTCGTCAATAAAAACCCTGCCGCCTTCACTTCCTGCAAGTAGATAATGTCCATCTCAGGAAACTTCCTTCTAAAATCATACATGAATAACTTGTGTTTTGAGTCTATGAGACCCTGAACATTCCATAAAAATCAATTCATAGATGATGGGAGTTGAGGGACATCTCCTTTGAATCTAGCCTTTCAAGGGCATCATACCGGTTCTGCTAAAAATACCCACTATTGACATTCAATAATTCATATTATTTCCTCAAGTTAGGGTCATCTAGAAACTCTCCTTGATCCACCTCATCATTCCTCCTAATAGGGTTAGGAGAGAATTTGAGTGGATCCCACCAAGAAGGAAGTGGAAGAGTGGTGACCTGCAAGTGTGAAAATTTGGGAGAGATGGGTCTAGAGGCCTTGGGACCTTGAGACAAGACATTTTCAGCTACTAAGGTCTTAAACACCTTAGGATTTTCAACCAATTTTGGGGCTTCTACTGGTGTAGGCTCTTTTTCAACAAGAGCATGCTCCCATAGGCCAATGCTCGAGGATGGATTACCATCTTTGGGGGTAGAAACTGAGTTAGATGCTTTGGGACGTGAATTTTTCTTCCCTATCATTGTCCATCCACCTTCAACTAGTTTTTTGCTAGCCTTAGGAGAGGACTTGGGTGGTGAGGGTGAGCGTTTATCTGAATTATTGTGAGTCAACTGAAGTGCACAATCCCATATTGTATGGTATGTGGCTTGGCAATGAAAATAAGTATTAGGCAAGTTTATATAGATGATTCACTGAGATTGCCTCACATCCTCAACTTGGATTTCTACACCCTCCTTGAGTTCTCGAGATAGGTTTACTTTTATAAAGACCCTCTTTTAAAGTCTAGTAGAGTAGAACCAATTTTGTTAGTAATAAACCACATGGCCTACAAAGGATGCTATTTGGTGGATAAAGTGCCAGCATGGGATCAGGAGGCCTAGGAATTCAACCCAAACTAGGACTTTAAGAGAAATGTGCTCTAAGAAGTCCCATGTCTAGGGGAGAGGACAATGAGAAAGTTTTTAAAATACCAGGTGGTAGACTTGTAGAGAATTCCTCTGGCATCAGTTGGGTCAGATAAGTGAAATAGGAATAAACCATTATTCATGTTCTAGACACTCTCCAACTTGATGCCATGAGATGCCCAATGAGTTTGAACCTAGGAGTGTAGCATACTTTCAGAGGGGATTCTCCCAACAAAATAACCTATTAAACAAAAATACTCTAACCATTAACATGTAGAATTAAATTTGGTAATAGGCATTATAACATCAGGTTCCAAAACATTACCTAATGGTATACTTTTGGGACAAACTTCCTTGCTTGCTTACAGGGGGCCATTGCTTGATACTCTTCCATTCTTCTTCGTAGTTGAAATAGTTAGGATAAAATGGGTGGAGGACATTATAAATACTAGCCTCACTCGAAGGTGATAAACCCTAAATGATCATTAATGCTAAGTCCCACAAGCACTTAATGTCATGGTATGAACTAAGATTGGACAAATGAGGAACCAAGGGCCAACTCAATGGCAAGCATGGAGAAAACCCTAGCAAAGTGAAAAAACTATCTGAAAGTAAAAAACCCTTTGAAATAAAATATGTAATCATCTTAAAACTTACTTGCATTGCCAAGTTGTGTTACAAGTATAACTGACTATGTTTTTTATTTCGATCACTGATACATTCTATCAAATTTCTACGTGTATATGATGTAAACATATGTTGTTTTACTTGTAAAATGTAATCCATACTATGTTGAATTTTTTTATAATTAATTGGTATGTAACTTATGAAAAAATTTAAATTATGAGCTTATTAATATGACGTTATATCTTTACTGGTCGTCCCATAATCATATAGAATGGCCTAGTAATTGTGTAGCTTTAGATATTATCTATTTTGTTAAAGTTTGCTTTGTTTTGTTTTTTGTTTTTTGTTTTTTTTTTAATATGTTTATAGAATGATATGTATTGTTAGATATTATTTAGATTAATGTTAGTGATTTTTGTGATCATTATATATAGACTATCAATACAAATATTGGTAACTTTTAATTTTGTAATAAGTTTAGTTTTTCAATAAATTTATATTGTCAGTCTTTCATTATTAAACTCTAATTTATTTTGAAACCTTTAGTCATTTTCATGATCTATATAGCTTTGTCTTTCCTCACTATTTTATAATTTCTCAAGCTTATCATTAAATAGAATGTCTCCTTTCAACACAATTCATTATCACACCTATATCAAGGAACATACCACCTCATTTTTCACTATCACTTTTACGAGAAATATTAGAAAACTATTATTTAATATTTCATGTACAAAAGGTGAGTTGTGATCAATGATCATGGGTTTCAAGTGAGGTATGAATCTTAAAATAAAATCTCTTTTTTTAAACCTTATTTTACCAAAATAGAAAATTACATCTCTTCTGACATAACTTGCACCTTGTCGACAAAGGAATAGTTGATCTATATTTCAAAGAGTTTGTTGTAGTCTCAGGGTTTCTTCCCTATTTTGACTTCTTAGTTCAATTATGTTTCAGGAGCTTGGAGAAACCATACTTTATGTTTTGAGTTCAATAATCATTAAAATTTTCTAAAAACCTATTTGAACTTCTTAGTTCAATTATGTTTGACGAGCTTGGAGAAGCCATACTTTATGTTTTGGGTTCAATCATCATTGAAATTTTCTAAAAACCTATTTGGACTTCTTAGTTCAATTATGTTTGAGGAGCTTGGAGAAGCCATATTTTATGTTTTGGGTTCAATCATCATTGAAATTTTCTAAGTAATTATTTAGGTTTAAAATTTTAAGGACATTTTAGAAGTTAGTGACCAAAGTTTTTAGTGTTGGCATTTTCTTCCATTACTTGAGTTTGTTCCATGATGGTGTTTCTTCATGCATCTGTGGATTGCATCGAGATATGATTTATATTATTGATTCATGATACTCTCTAAAACTTTTCGACTTATGTCTTTTGATATTCTCTCTTTTAACTAATTAATTAATTTTTTGGATACATGACTTTTGATTTTTCTACTCATATCCTTTTATTCTCCTACAAATTTCTTTTATCTTTTATTGATTTAATTTACTTATCAAATTCTTTTATACCATGAAATAAAGACCATTTTCTTTTATTATTTTCTATCAAAACTTACACCTTTAAAACAAGTATGAGTTTTTCAGTTAATATATAATAAAAGGAGTTATGCAATTTAATTTTAATCTTTATAACGAATCAATGGTGTTATCATCTTAAAACTTGTTTGCATTGGTAAGCCATGTTGTAAATATCATTGACTAATATAGTTTTTTATTTCCATCACTTATCCATTTTTATGAAATTTCAACATGTACATGATGTAAAGTGTCATTAGTATGTAATAAAATGTAAGCCATACTATATTGACTTTTTTTAAAATTGAATAAAAGCAACAAAAATATCCTGTTAAAGACATGTAGCACAGTTAAACAGAGTACAGAATACCAGAAAAAGAGATAAAACCCACTAATATACAGTCATGCACAGCATCACAATAAAAACAGCAGCAAACTGCTGTGCCATCATGGTATGTAATTTGAAAAAAAAGTTAGAAATGATGAGCCTATTAATATAACGTTATATCTTCACTGGTCGTCCCATCGCCATAGATGATGGTAGCTTTTTTAAAGTCCATAATTTGTATAATGAGCTTACTTCTCTTAATCCTCCTCTTCACCACAACAATGGCAGACTCTGAACAGGCTCTTCTAACTTGTCTCGCCACAAAGGGTGTCAAGAATGTCTCCATCTCCCATCCCACAAACTTCGACAGCCTGCTAAACTTCTCAATACAAAACCTCACATACGCGGGTTCCAACGTACCCGAGCAGCGGCGATCACATCAGCGGCCGTGGCGAGGGCATCCTCTCCAGGAAATATGGCCTGGCGGCAGACAACGTGGTCGACGCGGAGGTGGTGAGAGATACAACTCCAATAAATCCTACTTCTATGGAAAGTCAGACTACGTCAGAAAACCCATCCCCAAGACGGCCCTCCTTGGAGCCTGCAAAATCCTGCAAAGATGGGTTTGTAACGATGTATCCTAACGGAGGCAAAATGGCAGAAATTCCGTGGGATTACATTCCGTTCCCTCACCGGGAGGGAAACCTGTTTGACATAGCTGGAACGATGACAAGGGTAATAATGAGAATTACATTGGAATTGTACGCGTATATGAAACCTGACGTCTCCAAAAACCCACGAGCTGCATATGTGAATGTCATAGACCTTGATCTGGGGAGCTTTTCGAACAGCACGTCGGCGCCCCTCGTAGATGAGGCAAGCGAATGGGGGAAGAAGTACTTTTTAAATAATTTTGAGCGTCTTGTGCATGCTAAAACCAGAATGTATTCCGCAACACCCAAAGTATCCCGCCCGCAGTCAACCTTGAAACTTAAATCAGCTAAAACCGCTAATAGAAACCCTATGAATTTACTATTCTAATCTCTAAAATTAGCTGTCAATTTTCTTTTTTTAAATCTTTGCTAAATAAATGTTATCTTCCAAACTTATTCACCAAATGACTATATGAGTGACTCATTTGATTGAATTCTGATTCACTAAATTTTAATTATTTTTGTTTCACAATCAAATTGTGAAGCTTTTGTGGTGTTGTGCCCTCCCACTCTTTCTGTTAATTGTATATTCTGGGTTAAAGGTGGAGGGCGCCATTCCTGCGCTTCTTTTTTTTTCTCCTCTTTTTTCTTGTTTTGTTTTTAAGGATATATACGTTCATTTTCTCTCATATGTTTTATTTGTTTGAATCGGTATTCTTCTTGCCGGTGTCCTCGAAATTATGGTGTTATGTAATGTATATCGGATATTATTCTTTTTTTTCTTACCATAGTTTTAAGTTTATCGTTTTCATTCGAGAAACTCGATGCAGAATTTGCATATTCATTTACATTTTTCAAACCTTTGTAAGTGGAAATGGTTCGTTTTGTAATGTGAACTGATTATTTGTTGCTTTCCACTTAAAATAGCTATATGTTGTCCTACAAGTTTGTGGGGGTTATAATTGATTTTCAATAAATCAAAATAAATCAAAAAAATTATAAATTTAGAAATTTTTTTTAATATAATTTGTATTAATTTTTAATATCATTTTAATGGTTTATTTATTTTTTACAAATGATACTCAACGAAAACTTTAATAGTAAGTTTATATGATTATAATTGATTTCAAATAAATCCAAATAAATAAAATAATAATAAATTTAGAATACATTTTTTAATTAGTTATACCTTTAATTATTGTGTATAATTTTTTCATCTCATTTTAATAGTTTATTTATTAATATTTATTTGTTTTTAAAAAATCTATAAGTATAAAGTTATTTAGAATTATTAAAGATTTGAATTAAAGTTTTTTCTAATTTTTTTTAAGAATTATAATTTATTTCTAAATTTTTTTATGAAATATTAATATAATGATAAACAACTATTTTAAAAAGTAATAAATTCACGTTAATATGCTTTGACGAATCACTCATGTGAATGGTCTACATTAACATCTAGGTGATGCTCACAGGGGTGAAGCACTGGGATTTCCTAGGAGGTCACCCATCTCAGTACTACTCTAGCTCAAACACACTTAACTATAGAGTTTCCTCCATAGTTTTACCCACTTAGCTTACTACCCCATTTGCAAAACCTTCAACAAGTGTTGTGCCTTTGTGAACCATCCAATATGGAGTATCCTTTGGGCTCATTTATTTTCAAAGTTTGTATTTTTCGCAGCATAGCAATTTATAATATTTCAAGATTCACTGCATAGATTTGAGTCAATATCTTTATCCATTTTATGAGGTGGTCAATATGCTTTGACTAATCACTCATGTGAATGGTCTACATTATCACTCATTGCATCTAGGTGATGCTCACAAGGGTGAAGCATCGAGATTTCTCAAGAAATCACTTATCCCAGTACTACTCTGGATCAAGCACGCTTAATTATGGAGTTTCCTCCTATCACTATAAACATTCAATTAACACTCACAACTTATCACTTACATATAAACAACATAAATTACTTGGATTCTATGAAACCTATAACCCTATGAAGCACCATCCACACTTGTAAGTTTAAATAATTTATTTTATTTTATTTTTGATTGAAAAAATAATTTACTTTTTTAATATAGGCACCAATATTTTGACATCTTGAAGTCATCCGCGTAAAATGGTTAAGTAGGCCTTGCTTGTTTGTGGCCGACATATGTATTGGAATGTATATTCTATCTTAATCTAATGTATATTCTGCCTTTATATTTATATATATATATATATATATATATATATATATAATGAAGGCATTTTATATAAGAAACTATGATGTGGGTGCCCAGGGTGACAGTGATGTTTTGATAAAGTTTTTTTTGTGTTGCCAGGTATAGACACGTGTCTGTAATGAGGTTTTATGTAGCCTGGCATATTAACGATGAACATCAAACCAAAATCCATATGAGATACCATAATAATTTTAAATAGAAGAAGGGCCATCGACCATTTTCTGCAGGGCCTTTGTGATTCTCGGTACAACGATGTATGGTAATATAATATAATCCACACCCATCTGAATGGCACCGCTCCATGCAATCCATTAGGCTCTTCAAAATGGTTGAATTCATGCCTGAAAGGAAAGGAAAAGGCCGTGCCTACTTTTTCATTGATGTAACTTTGTGTCAAATAATTCCTTATGCGAGCTACATATCAAAGCCTGTAAGCATCACGTACATGTTATGTCTGACCGCCTTTTTTTGTTTGTTTGGTCTCGCATATATTGTTGAATCGACTGCCTCAAAGAAAGATGTAAAACTCTTTCAAGCGTAAAATTACATAATCGCTGGCCTTATCAATACCTGCTTATTCCACAGCCATATTATTCCTTGGAAAACAAAACTGAGAGATATGACTACCAGACAATGAAAATAAGACATATAGTTCACATCTTACCTTTGCTAAAAGGATTTGTCGAAACATTTGTCTCCACATAAAGCAAGGATACTAAGACCCTAAGTTAAATTCATCCCAGACTGCTTGAAGATGATATTATTCAAGAGGTTATAAAGGCACTGGTGTTACATACTAATAATGGGATGTTCCGTTGGGGTGTTTAGATAGTTATAACAAGGCACTAAGGAATTTATGTAATCAACAATGGTATGCAAACGCACCACACCAAGAACATTTTCCAAAGTTTACTTCGCCATTCGGCTGGACCGATTTGCAGAAAACTTGTGGAGCTCAAACTCAATACAATACGTGGTCTACGAGGATATCAATAGATATTTATTTTTGTGAGGCATTATGCTTGTCCTTGCTTTTATATTATAATCGAATATATAATATATTCTAATAAAATATACTAATAAATAGTAATAAACATAATTTTTTTATTATTATTATTATTATTATTATTATTATTATTATTATTATTATTATTTGTTATAAAAAACACAATTTTATATATATAATATTCAAATATCATTATATTTATATTTATTTTTATATATACATATAATGGTTTTTTAATATTATATATATAAAATTGTGTTCTTTATAACAAATATAATTATTATATATATATATATATATATATATATATATATATATATATATATATATATATATATATATATATATATAATAATATTTGTTATAAAGAACACAATTATATATATATAATATTAAAATACCATTATATTTATATATATAAATAAATATAAATATAATGATATTTTAATATTAATTATATATATAATTGTGTTTTTTATAACAAATATTATTAAATAATAATATATAATACTATATATATATATATATATATATATATATATATAAGATCAACATATCATATAATATACATATTATAATATAATATATAAATATAAATTATATAATAAAATATATATTATATAAACTAAGATACTATTACAAAATATATAATATAAAAAAGTAATATAATATCAAAATATAATATATTATATATTAACTATTTTTTTTCCCTGATTCTATGTTTTTATGTGGTCTATAAACACCCCCAAAAACATAATAACCATGATAGGTTTAATTGACATTTTGATGATAAAGTTTAGTCAACACAATCAAGAATGTTAACCATGAACACATAATGCTCAATTGTAGGTGTAGCTATTAGATTATTCTATGTCCTTTTTAAATATTAATTTCATTTTTCATGTGAAGGGGGTATCACTCATGGTAAAATGTGAATTTCATAGTAGAGAAGTCGCCCCTTAAAAGAGAAGGTCATTGATAGAAGATCATCCCTAGATGGCATGAAGAGTTAAAAGGTGGTGGTATCTTTTATTGGCTATTTTATATTTAATTATGACAACAATGTAATGATGTAGATGTGGGGAAATACATTAATGTTATGGAGTTTATCTTGTTGTTTTTATTATGGTTGAAGTGAGAACCAAAGATTTTTCAAGTGTATGTTACATGAATGCACAATGGGGCATCATTCGTGATATAATGTGGATGTTGAGGTAGTGAAGTCATGGGTTGATAGAAAAATTAGTCAATTGGTGATCATTCCCTTGCGGTAGGGAGATTTGGTAGGCTTAATATACACTTGAAAATAAAATATACTCAATAAATCTCCCCTTCAATAACCCTAACTGTCGATCTGTAAGATAAATAGGATAAAGACTTGAGTTTGATCGGCCATTTTCCTACTAGCATAATTAGCCCCTTATTTGATTATAATGCATTAATAGCTCATTCCATTTTGGATAAGTCACTTCTTCAATTTAATCTTTCCCCAAGCTTAAAATTCATCTATCTTATTTATGCATTGGGCATTTGCCTCATATCTTTTAGAGTAGCTCCCTTCTTACTTTCCTCTAAATAAATGATCATCTGATTGATTCTTTCTTTGTGCAATTCTAGGTTCTTCTATCATTGTGTGAATTTTCACAATTCTATTTTTCATAGCACTGGGACATTTACAGGAACATCATTAGACCATCACTAGGTCTTATCCCTAACTAACATTGAATCACATTTAAAAGTTGAGGATGAAAATCATATAAACCAATGAACCTTAAGCACTCCACTAAGGCAACAATTTTTGAGGTACTTTAGGCCATCTTCTGCACCTCTTGCTCATGGGAGTACTTTCGATCTCATCCTCCCCTTCCCTATCCCCATCCATATAACAGTCCCCTAAATACTTGTTTTTCATAAAATCATCATGGCTATTGCTCAAACCCTTTATACTCTCTCTAGCCAACAACACAGAGCTCCATGCATCATTGTTCACAACTAAATCATTTTTTTCATCGAGATAGCCAAGTGTATTAAACATTAAAATGGGAAATTATATGAAACAAATAAGGAAAACCACAAACCAAGGATGTTGATAATTGTATTTTCCCCTTTTTTTTATTATTGTAGCTATACCATCATGAATCCATAACCATATCTATAGCTGACACTCATTAATTTGGGTTACGCTCTCACTCTCTATGTCAAAATTACAGTTCCATTGATTTTGATAGGGGGCATCTATATTGGTTGGTTGAAAAGCCTAAAATGTTCACATCTATCTAACTATGGGTGATCAAGTTTTTTCATTTTGATTGCAATGGTGAAATTCTTTTCATTATAATGGAAAAATAAAAATTAGCGCCAACTAAGAGTAATTTGGAATTTTGGGTTTAAGATTTTGGATTAAAAAATGAATTAGACATGTGTACTGTTATCAATTAAATTTTCACCCTAAAGGAGGTCTATTCTAGCCTTCTTCAATTTTATGTAACATGGAAACATCTCTCAAGTTGTGAGTAACCTATAAGAGAGATGAGTGTCTAGATTGAAGGGCTAGCTCCCTTGCACCACACCTACAACTAACCATTAGTCTACTTGATTTGAGAGAAAATGGATATAAGGGATTAACACTAACCTAATAAATTTGATGCACCAATTTTAACTCCACAATACTACCATGAACTTGAACTACAAAAGGTGATTCACAAATCTGATCTCAACACCCAAGGTTCTCCTAACAAGAGTGTTTCAACATGAAGGTAAGATGTCACGAATTTCTCAAGGTGGATGAATAAGAGGTCTGATTATAGACACTAGTACTCTTCTTTACACTTAAATACATACAAAAATAACTAAATACACTTCATGTGACCTGCTAGAAGGCAAATTACTTTCACAAAGCATAAGAGAGTGAGATGAACACAAGGAGAGATAACTATCACTTGCCATTCAACCATGACCTGCTTCACACACTTAGATAAGAGATTGAGAACTTAAAACTAGCTTAAAATATTTTATTCAAAGGTAAAATTAGTACTCAAACTAGCAAGTCTTTGCCATACAATATGTGGATTGTTTACAAAGCCAAAAGTGACTACTTATATAGAGAACTGAGAAGAGAGAAAGAGAGAGGGCCATAGTAGAAGAGGGTTGCCAAGTGTCCACCATGAGTTATAACAAGAAAAGAGTTATAAAATAGTCCTAAACAAAATTAAAATCCATGTGTCTCTCTTTTGAAGATGTTCCAATCCTCCAAGTGGTGTAGGAGTTAAAATTTAGCTTGACACCTTGATCATCTTCTTGAAAACTACCCTTCCTTACATAAAAAGAGTGAAAAATGGATATATAAATCATTAATTCACCATGTATGAATTTATAAATCCTCATTTTACATCTATCATGCATTAAGTTACTCCTCTGATCTAATATTTCATCATTCATATGCCTAAGTGTTTTGAAACTCTTCATTTCCCATGCCTAGCTTGGTCCAAGAGGCTCAAAACTTGAGTTCATATTCTCAAAGGAACTCTACCTCCATGGGTGTCCTTAAAATATCTTATCATACCTAAAATAATACATTTTTGTTCTTATAATAACTCTTAAGGCTCCACTTTGCTCTTCAAGCTCTCATTAGGCCTATTTTCCTTGTAACCCTAAAAACCTATAAACCTCCTTATGTAGAATAATGTATGGAGGATCTTGAGAATATAAGAACATATTTAAGGACCTATTATCCCCTTATATCTTTATGTCAAATTTCATGTTCAGATTCTAAGTGGAAGTCTCTTTTTCTATTTTTATCTCTCCTAAATTAGGACTGTTTGCCTAGAACCCTATTTTTATGCTCTAAATCTCTCCCACATGTGTGAAATAACAAAAAAGTGTGTGATTTAATTTCCCTAGGATATTACCAATCTCCATGTCAAATTTAAGTCCTTGATATCCTATAGAAGTGTGAGAACCATGAAATGGCCTTGCCACCTAGTCTCAATTTAGACTTATTTGAGACTTCCTTGGAAAATGATCTTTGTTTGACCACTTAAATAATTTATTTTTCATATTTTTGAGATATAATAGGTGTACCAAATCCTAAATTTCCTATTCAAATATTTTTTAAGTTATCCTTTGCTCAAAACCTGAGTAAAACATCAAAAATGATACAAAACAATGCATTTATTGTAGTTTGTATAACTACAAGTACAAACAAAAAAATCATGGAGAATAAAATTGGAGTACTCAAAAAAATTTAGTAGGTTTTGTAGGTAAAAAAGGTCATTACATGTGATTTACAAGTCCATTTCTCTTGAATGGTCACTACTAGGGTTTTAGGATGGTTTATAGTGGTTTTAGTTCTTAAGGATTGTTTGTAAAGAACAGATCCTCTTTATCTCTCCTAATCCCACAATATTATATTTATGAAACCCATCCATTGACTCAAAACACCACTAGGTCCCATTCAAAACCTCATGAAAGTTTTGGATGTGATAATTTGACTCTTGGGTTGTAAGCAAGCCATTAGAGAGGGGTTTGAGCTCTTGAGATTTGTTCATGAAGGTGATGGACCTAAACCATCAAATTATACCACTATAATAGAGTGTATAAATCTTAATACCATCCTTAAAAAATAATTATCTCTATGCATAAGGTCAAGGCTACAACTGGTGAGAGAAAACTTCCCTTTGGATGATAGTCATGCATGAAGGGAGTTCGAAGAGATTTTGAGACCAAATTGGCACTTTTCCTAATTTTTTGATTTGATTTTGATGATTATTTAAAGTTTATATTTTAATATTGAAAATTTAAATACCTTTAGGCTTTCAATTTATCCAAAATAAGACACTTTTCTCATAATTGTACCTATGAGCCTATGTGTGGTATTATGTTCATTAGGCCTAGACAGGGTTTTGACCTTATTCACTTTTGTTATTAGGTCTGAGGATCTAAATGAGGTATTTATAGGAATATTAAACTATTAACCAATTATTATCTCTCTTTTATACCTCTTTTTATACCTAACTCTACCTTAATCAAGCATAAACTTCCATGAACCTAGGCAGACCTGTAGGTTGTAATTTGACTATATAGGTAGGGTTTTGAGACTCTGTTTAATCATCTTGCTCATTACCTTATTTAGGATTCATTATATTTATAATTTTTCATATATTCCACCATCACCTGAGCCAAAATCTAATGTTTCATATGCACACTATCCTTTATTTAGGATTGGAACCAGCTTGCCTCTTCTTAGCAACCTATAGATGCTTATTAGGATGTTCTAACTACGTTCTAGGGGTTTTAGTTCTCCACCCTAAGTCATTGAGAATAAAAATGAATTATTTTTATATTTTCAAGGACCTAAAACTCTTTTATAACTTTGCCACTCTTTCAAAATTCCACACCTTGCTTGTATACACTTTACCTCTCATGTTTGCTTACACCATGGCTATAGGTGGCTTTTTTAGATTCTTGACTACATTTTTATTTCAAGGCCTTGAATTTCCAATATCTAAACCTCTCAGTGACTCTTAAACTTGTTTTGATACTCCCCATTAGGATCCAAACTCTTTTATACACCTTTGCCTTCTTTTTTCAATTTGGAGCTAGACTGATCCCTCTAGCAGTCTTGTAGGTGACCTTTATGACAGATTGAGTATTAGGCATGAAAGTTAATATTCTCACTTTGTCACGGTGATTTGATAAATTCAACCTCATAGGATTTTTTTTACCATCTTATATATTTCATTTGCTTCTTATGACATTTTATACCTTTTGCTTTCTCAACTCCATACACAGACCTGTGTAGTCATGTTAGGCTTTTAGACCTTGTCTCCTTGACAATTTCTTGACTTTTAAGTGGCTATGTGGTTTCCAATCGATTTTGTCCTATCATATTCTTGTTTTCATTGAAATCATGTTTCCTTTTTTGTCTTGTTCTTGTTTGGAGAGCAATTATCTTTTAGTCCAGAAGAGAACTTATAGGTCTAGGGCCTATAGGTCTCTATTTTGTTTGCATAGGTTGTTAGAGAGTCAATTCTTGAGATTTAGACACTTTTATGTTATATATAAAAATTTAATATTGTCTAAAAAATCTTAATATCTTATATACCCTCTAACCATGCATCATGTCATATTTAACTTATCTCTCTAATCTATACATACCTATACATACACTCAGGTCATGGTTTTGTATGGAAGTGTGTGCATAGTGGTTAGGTCTCTTCATCAATCATACCTTGTTGGTGAGCTTAATGGAATCATTAAAATTTGAGTTAATATCAAATAGTTCAAGGTAAATTTTAATGTTGTCAATACACCTTCAACATAGGCTTGGGCTCATGAATGTCTACTTGTAGTCTTGTAGGCCTGTGTATGATTGGAACACTTTATGACTCTTATTTGAGGGTATAATAGCACTATTATCTTCATTATAACATAATTCTAATGTTAAAAAAGTGTCTTGTAACCTTATACTATTATTTATCATTGATTTGAGCCAAATTTGGTAATCAAACGTGTAAAACACTATTCATGCATTAATAATGTCTCCAAAGAATAAGCTACTTGAAGACTATGGATAAGAGTCACATATCAGGGGAATAACACATGAAATATATGAAGTTAAGGGATATTAAATGAATTATGAATCACTTGGGAACCTCTGAGAGTGACAACAACTAAAATAAATCAAAACACTTTTTACAGGAGTGACCGAACAACTTATACTTGAGAAGCTTTTCCTCCTATTGAAGACACTTCATGGAGATGAGTTATATTATTAAAATACCATGTAAAATATATATTTGACCTATGAAAACCATGTTTCTCCATATAATTCTAAAGTGGAGAAACAAAAGCAAAATCAGACCTCGCTTAAATGGATAAAGCTTAGTGACTTGTTCTCACTCTTAGCGATTGTTCATAAAGGTGGGACATAAATATATAAACCAATTTCACTAATTTAAATATTATTAGGACCTCTAAAAATTTCAAAATTTTCATATCCTAACTCTCTTTGTCTTGGCCATACCATCCACTTGAATTTTGCCTTTCTAAGCTTATGAAGCCAATGATGGAGGAGAGAGAATGTTTGAATCATTTGTACAACTTGAAACTTTATAAAAATCTTGGAAATCATTTAATTAAGCTCAAATGCCACTTTTTAACCACTTATGACTGAAATATAATCTTCCAAGGTCGTACAAGTGCCTAAAAGTGTTTGTAAAGTGGAATTTTGCTCATTTTAGATGTTTAACCTTTAAGTTTGTCATTATATGACCATTATTGAACATTATCTAATATAAGGTGCATTAGGTAACCTTATTTAAATATTTTAATTTGAATATATTATGTATAACTCCTCCAAATAGGCCAAAAGGTGACTAAAATGATAATTTAGTACATAAAAACATAATAAAGGGTTAATACATGATATTATGACCTTAAACACCCGTTAATACCCATTTATAATGACTCTAAACCATGTAAAAAATTTTACCACACCAAGACCTCATAAATGACCCCTAAGACTAGACTAGTACACATAAGATTAAACTTTAGCTGAGGCTAGACAAGGACAAATATGACCATATTAAATTATTTAGGACCATGAAAAGACCACATACAAGTTTTTACAACCCTATAAAAGTTTTAACCTATAGGGGTTGACCAATTTTGACTAGGGGTCAAATTTTGGTCAACAAATTAGTGATTCACATGGGTAGCATGCCTACAATGTTAATGGATCAGTGGCCTTATCATAAAATTGTGAAATGAAGTCACCATTATGATAAAATATGAAACTAACATGCCTTCATAATAATTCAAACTCATATCAACCCACATAAAAATAAGTAAACACACTATGCTAAAGGCATTCAAGGAAAACTACACACAAAATTCTCAAAATAACACACCTAACCCATTATGTACACTCAAAACATGTTTGAGGTGATGAAATAGTTCTCTTTGCTTCAACTAGGATAAAAATTAATGTTCTTAGAGACACATATTCTTTATGAGAACAAATACCCATATGATGGATGTTTGTCAAAGAAAACTTGCTTATGAAGGTGATCAAATGACTTACTATTCATGAGACCTCTACTAGCTACAAGTGCATCACTTGAAACTCCTTTGAAAGGTCCTTTTAATGCTCCTTGAGCTCTGATACCATGTCATAATAGGCCAGTATGTGATCTTCTGGTAGAGTGAGCACAAAATAATTATGCAATGATGACTTTGCTTGTATTCAGAAACATATAAGAAGAGGACGTGCAATAATTGCCTGTGTATTAAATTGTCTTGCTTACCAATTATCTTCTCTATTATAATAAAATGGTGAAGATAATTATCAAGAATGATTAGGGGGGTTGAGTCACAGGAGAACTCACTGTGGGACTATGTGTAACTCACTATGGAACTCATACTGGTACTCAATTGAACTTCAAGTGGAACACACCCTCTCACCCACTTAACCTCTTATCACACCCAAATAAGCTGA